>JAUTBS010269607.1:0-18468 GCA_032361285.1 Aequorea victoria
AACATTCGAACGTTCTGTGGAAGATAAGTTTTTTGCATCACGCTGTTAAGTTTTATTTGAGAGCGTATATAAGAAACTAAAGTTTTTTAGGTTTCATAACTTTAATTTCTAAGTCGTCTTTTAGAGCAAAGCTTGAGAGGAAGAAAGAGAGAGGCTAGAGTGAGTTATTGTAATTTGTATTGATTATAGTGGATTGATTGATCTCCTTTTCGTGGACGTAAGAATCTCACCGAATCATGTACATCTGTATATAATTGTTTTTGTTTTTTTATTGATTTGTGTTTGAATTAAAAGTTCTTTCTTATTATCAACAGAGTTAAATACATTTTAAAATTGGTCAAGTATAGACTAATTAAAAAATATTATAATAACAATAATTTTTTCGTAATGGGTCAATTGACCCCACCATTCAAGCCATGGTGTGGCCCCGAGGGTATGAAAGTTTGAAAGACGAATAGTCTCTTAGTGTCAAATCCTTAAATTCATTCATTTCACCTCTTCATTCTTTCTCTCTTTGTGGTTTTGGGAAATACTTGTTGGGATTTCAAACTCCGTAATTTTGTACCAAATCCTTTTTTGTACCAAATCCTTTCTCTTCCACCAAGAATGTTTTATGTTACACCATTAAATATGAGCACCACGTAAATAATAATATATTGTATTTCGAAACCACTAAATAATTATTCGTATTTGTTGGGGGTTCCGAGACTAAGACACCAAGATAAACCTCAATCACTAGCTGATATGGTCTTGGATCATCAATAATGGTTTTTCTTTAGAATTCGGCTATTTGGCTGCAGTGGAGAATTTTTCGCAACAAGTGAAAGCCTGACATAGCAATAAAGAATTTATTTAAATAGCTTAAATAATTATTTAAATCAAATTAAAAAAAGTGAGAATAAAAAAAGTTAGCAAGCAATCTAAATAAACTTCAATTTAATATTAAATATATTAAAAATAAGAATATTGTTGGTGTCTGAATCTAGACGGTCCTCCGTGATCGATTAGGTGGTCGGTCGTGCCCCCAAAGCCATGACAGAGCTGCTCGAATCTTTCGGCTGTGATCCTGCAAAATATTAGAATATAGACACCGGTGGGGTGCCGGCCTATTATTCTCCGATACTTAAGTCAGCGGATAGGCAGTAGATAATAACTGAGGAATGTAGAACGTTATGTAGAAATGTGTAGAATGGCGTACCCTTGGCGTATGTAGGTATTTGTTATTTATAAAGATGTAGAGGCGTGAATTCTGAAGTGTGATAGGGGAGAATCCCTGATTATCTGTGATTGGAGGTGATCCCTAGGGTAGGATAAAGGCAAATCTAGGATTTGTCGATCCGAGCAAAAATCTTAGAATCTGCGTTTACCTGACTGCTGATTTGTTGATTTGCTGCTGAGACAGCTGTCGGGGTGATCTCGGGAGAGATCATCGACGTTGATTTCGGTGCTTGCCTCTGCTGGTGCTTGACTCGGCTAGTTTGGCTGACCGATCGTGTGATCTGACTGTGCGAGGTCTGGGTCGACTCATACGTCATCTGGGTCAACCTGCGGTGGCTGCTAAGGAAGCGCATGCCCCCGGTCGACTAAAGCTGTGATCTTATTTTGGTTAACTTTGCCTATTTTATACTTGCACTATCGGTCGGTCGATGTTTGATTTTTAATTATATTTTTATTCGGTCGATTATGTCTGACCGATCTATTCATACTCATCAGATGCCCCCTATTCTCAAGCTGTACTCACTCGGTGAAGGGAATAAGTCTGCTTAAAATTGTGGTTGCTGAGTTATGGAGACATCGTTTTAGCTTCCTGAGGTGACCATTACACGAAGTGAGATGAGGCTTTCCTTCTTCCTAAGGCGATGATGGCTCGGGCTGTCAAACGTCATTTCGCATTAAATGCGAATCTCTTAAGATCTGGAAAATGGCGGCCATTTGGTATCCGATTGGCACGTGGGTCAATCTGGGCCGTCGATTTCCTTACATGGGACAGTCGGTATCATTCGGTCTCGGGACCGTCGGATCAAAAAAACTTGTTTTAATCTGGTCCGCTCGTGTTATGCCTATATATAGGCGATGAGAGGCTCTTTCTCTATTCTTTACGTTAAAACATATTTTAAACATACATCTCCCCCTCTCGTGCGATTTCTCCCTCCGGTCGTCGTCTTCGTTCAAATCTTCCTGCATCTCCCTCGCTCCTGTTTCTAGTAAGCTTTTCTTCCTTCTCTTTCCCTTGTATTTCTTTGTCGGTAGCATCCTCTCGAAGAGCCATTCTAGGTTTCTTGAGTTTGGAATTAGAGGTCCTCTCTTATCCCTCTTTTGCTACTCCGTCCCCTTATTTATTGATAGGGTTTTGTTCTACTCCCGTAGGTTCGAACACCCTATGGTTGACACATTTGTGCTCGACCATCTTGATTTTAACTTATTTATTCAAAAAGTTTGCATCACCGTCCAGTTCACAATTCTATTTTTGAGGAGTGAAACTATGGAGTTCCCCCAGGAGGTTCGCTCATCTGATACTAGTCTTTCAAACTCTGAGAAAACAGTCTCCCATCCTCCTTCCCCTATTGCTCGAGGTTCGTCCCATGCCGATGGGGGTGAAATCTCAAGCTCTGTTGCTCGTCTCTTCGAGGAGGGAACCTAAGAGTTTGCTGCTGAACTCATTCTATCTACCAACCGATCATTTAACATAGTGCATATTCACTCTTCTCTCTCCCTTTCCAAGTCTACAGAGTTTTACCTTGCTCGCCGATACGAGCGAGCATGCTCTCCTCTTGATGGCAGGCTGGGCATGTACGAGCATGCCTTTGCTACTGGGCTTATGCTCCCCTTCCCTAGGATCATTAGGAAACTTTTGGATTTTTTGGGCTTATCCCCTGGGCAACTTATGCCGAATGCCTAGAGGATCCTTTATGGGGCTATCCTCTAGGAGGAGGTCTCAGGTGGTGAACACTACTTGACAGTAGAAGGATTCCTCTATTGTTATTAGCCGAAGGAGAAACAACTCGACTGGTACTTTTTCCAGGCTCGGTCAGAAGAATGAGTTCTTGTTTTGGGCTGTTCTTCTTCCAACAAATTCTGGAAGGAGAAGTTCTTTTTCATTTCCAGAGTTGGTTGGAAATTCTGATCGGATAAGGTGGTGGGACCCCACACCCCCAGGATCAGAATGAGGTGGGGAAAACCTAACCACGAAGACATCTCAGCCGAGCCTGCAATCGATGCCGAGGTAAAGATCAGGGTAAAGGCCGCTCGAGATCATCCAGTTAGATTATACAGCCAGCTGGTTACTCCTCATTCACTGAGCGTCTGGTTGCTCAGTCTTGAAGTCCCGAGTGAGAACCCTTTACCTTCTTATTTCCTCTCTACTATGCTTTCGTGATTCGAGTATATTCCATCTGTTTCTAACTCTATTTTTGTCTTTTGAGCAAGAATGTCGAAGAGATCGGGGAAGTCCGCACTCCAGAAGGTTTGGGCTCGGGGTAATGAGAAGATCGAGCCTGCATCATCTAAAAGGCGGAAGGTTCTGGCCTCTTCCTCAAAGGACCAACCCACATTGGTTGTGGAGTTGGATCCACTTGAGGGCTCCCCATCGACGGGCCCCACTCCTTTTGTGGAGGCTCCTCTAGCAGCGGCTGCTGCCCCCAGCCCTACCATCGAGGCCGCTGCTCCCCAGCCATCTCGAATCTTCTTGTGCCGAACTCTCCCTCGGCAGGGGACCTGCTAACCAGCTTCAACCGAGCCAAGGTCAAAATGTTTGACTTCATCGGGGAAATGAACCCTGCTTTGTTCGAAGTTGGGACGGTTCCTCTGGCCAGGGAACTACTCATGGATCTAACTCGGGTAAGCTTCTCATCTGCATTTTTACCCCTTTCTGCTTGTCGTTTACTTATTTTTGTTGTGTCTGATCTATGATCCCTTTCCTTGTTTCTGTTTTACAAGCTTACGCTCGGGCTATCCATATTTCCAGCCACTGTTACCAGCGGGAGGTTCTCTATGCCTCTGAAGGAAAAAGGGTTGCTTCTAAGCTGACCAGGATATCGGGTCAGGTCGAGCAGCTAAAGAAGAGGAATGAGGACCAGAGGCTGACTGCCGATGTAAGTCCCCTCTCCCAAATAGGTAAATAATCCCACTTGGAAGGGGTGGTACAACTTACCTAAATCGAAAGATCATAGAATCATAAGGGATGCACTCCGCATTGCCCCAAACAAAAGCCATCATACAACCATATTCATATGTCATACATATAATTCACTAAGGGATACTTCATCCCAAAAACTACATACTAAAAAGATAAGCTAACTATGGGATACACAATCCCAAACCAAAATAAGATAAGTAATATTTGTTTACTAGTTACAATCCGACATCATAAACATCTGAATACATCATAAGATCCCATGCATAGCCTCTACAATGGATATTCTTTCCTTTCGACATGACACTAGTGGAGTAAGAGTCTACCCCGAACTGAAATCTGCAACCACAAGGTTACAGGAGAGTGGGTTAGTATAAAATGAAGCAAGACATAAAAGTGTCACATGTCATAAGACATTTTATATAAGAGCAACATCACCCACACATATAAAAAGGGTTTTCATACTTTTTCAACAACATACATTGAAATACATTTATCAAAGTATCAAAACATCAACATTCACATGTTATACCTCACAAGCATACATATGAATAACACCACACCCAACACACGCGTATAATGCTCAAGTAGTCATTTAACCTCATGACCGGGAGTTCTGACGGTACCGTTATCTCAATACAACGCTTCTATTTTAGAGCAGCGTGTACGAGGGCCACTTATATATAACACTAGTGGTCAGTGTTTCCACCCACGTACGGGGAGATACAGAGAGCATAACTTCTTTGAGTCGACACCCACCGCCTCTGGGTCGACTCAAAGCTTGACAGAGAGAGAGATACAGAGATCAAAAGGGATTTGAGTTGACACCCCCCATCCTTGGGTCGAAACAAATCACGAAAAATAGTCTTTCTCTATTTTGGGTTACTTTCTGGTTCAAGATTCTATTTGGGGAGAAAAAAAGTGATTTAACCTTCTCCCGAGGTCTCAAATCTTTCATTAACTTCCTCCTTCTCTATCACACATCATTCAATACTCCAAAATCCCTCTCAAGGGTTTTTCTATCAAGATATTTAAGAAGAAAACCAAATTTTTCCATTACAACACTCAACAGTGGGTAGACATCTACCAAGGCATGGCCTAGGCTAGGAAATGACTGAGGACCAAAGGATCTGGGTTCCATTCTTTGTTTATTTCATGGTGTGACTCATATGAGAGATTAAAAATGTGGTTCTTATGTCAAGAAACCTCTAGAATACTCCAATGGTGGTCTCGCCTCTCCTCTTCTCTACTTCTCATAATTTCTTCTGCGAATGGTGTAGTAACATTTCACCACTCCAGCTCTAGAGTCCTCAAGGCTCTAAGAAAGAATTTCACTCACTCATTCACACGATCTCTCATACAACTGAGGGAAGGTCTCAAATATTTGTAGGGAGAAGAGGGAGTTTTAGGTTTCTCTAGAGAGAGAGAGAAAGAAAAGAACCAAATCTGGAGAAATCTTTTACAGATAGGAGTACTGGTGGAACAAAAGTGGGTGGAACAAGGGGGGCTGGCAGGTCCCAAATCCTGCCACCCTGATTTGCTTTTTCCTAAAAAGGCCTCCACTCAGGAGAATGTTTATTCTACATTCTATCCATTTGGGGTTTTTACAATTAATCTCCCTTATTACTCAAATTAAATAAATTAGGTCAAGATTTAATTATTAATTACCACTTTATGCTTAGTAAATATTAATTTTTTCTTAAAGTTTTATTTAGAAATTACGAGATGTTACATCGCCACCGCCACCACCTCTAACACCCCCGATCGTCATCGCTGCCTTCTCCTCCATCACCCTACCACCACTGCCACCACCATCCCTGCCACTACCGTCGTCGCCACTATTAGCCCCAAGATTTTATAATGAGATTATTGATTTTAATAATAACAAATAAAACCTTAATAGAGATTATATATTTTTGTAAAATATATGTTTTTACATATAAATCAAATAGTTCAAATGAATTTCAATGATCATGAAAGGTTAACACCCATGATTGGGGTTGACTATATATTTAATATGCTGTTAAGATGTTTCAAGAATTATTAAATTAGTTTTCAAATAAGGCTTAAAGCTTAGAATCAATGCAGAACAATTCATATGAAATCACCACTTTTGAGTCGACACAAATATCTTGTGAGTCGATACAGAAGAGACAGTTCCCAGCACTTTGGCGATAGACATGAGTCGACAAAAAGGCACATGAGTCGACCCAAATGATCAAGTTCTCTGGATGATGTGCAACAGGAAAATTTAAGTCGACACAAGATATGGATAAGCCGACACAAGGCAGTCATGAGTCGACACCAGCTCCACATGAGTCGACACAACTGAAGGCCTGAGAAAGAAACCGGGACTTCACTAACATGAGTCGACACAACAGGAACATGAGTCGACACAAAGAGAAGATTCTCAAGTGAGTTGACACCACCTCAGCATGAGTTGAAATACATTGATCATGAGTCAACACACCTTCGTGATTTAAGGAATATGAGTCGACACAACCTCTACATAAGTTGACACACAAAAAGTAGAATTCTTGATTGGAGAAAACTGAGTCGACACAACTCACTTTGATTCAATCCAAATGTACGATCTCAGCATGCGAATCTCGCGAAGTTCTATTTCAAATCCATCGTGATTTTAGGATCAAATTTTAAGTAAAATGGCTCGATGAAGATCATTTTTAATAATGAAAATATTTGAAAAATAATTCAAGATCAAATCACAAGAATCTTTGCACAAATTGAGAATTATACAGTTACGAGATTTTTGGGATTTTGTCACGAAGAACATATGGAACCTCCAGCGTGATTTCAAAAATATTTTTGAAATTACAACGGCTCTCTAAAGATCAAAATCAGTTATGAAGATGATCGAAGATCAAATCAGATCAAGTCAAAGAAGATTATTGCTTAATTCTAGGAAAAGATCAGATCATGATTTAGAAATTCAAAGACAGTAATGACTACTTTTTGTGGCTATAAAAAGAATGATCATTGATCATTCATCACTCAGAACTTACAATAGAGAACACACAACGAAGAATTCATCATTCTCATTCTCATTCTCATTCTCATACTCTCACTCTCATTTTGATTCAAAGAAACATCAATGAGATATCATTCACATTACATCAGTTCGTGAGAAGTACTGCTCTGCAAATTTCGAAGGAAAGCCAGTTCAAACAATCAGCTCATCACTCTATTTTGGCTATTTCTTTTTGTGAGATCATTATAACCATCTGCTCTGCTAAGAGAGCTCTACTACTTGATGTTCTGACATCAACATACTTTACATTATTCTATAAAAGTAGAGGTGAGTGACCTACTACTGATGTTTATGTGTGGTGTAGCACACAAAGGGAAAGATCTTAAGTACCAGAAGCTTGCAAGCTTTGGAACGTAACTTAGATCATCTTCATAAAAGATCACAATTGGTAGAAGCTAGGAAGTTTCAGAATGCAGCTGTGTGGATCTTGTAAAGGTTTGGAGCACACCCGTAAGTGCTTTGTCATAGTGGAGAATTTCTTAAGAGGTGCTTGAGAGAGTGGACGTAGGCTGAGATAGCCAAACCACTATAAATCTGCAGTGTCTTTCCTTATCTCTTATCTCTTTTTTATTGCTTGTTCATATATCTATTTGTGTATATAGGTTGCTAGCTGTTAGTTGTTTTAAATAGTTTTTAAAATACAAGTAATTTTTGGAGACCCTATTCATCTCCCCTCTAGGATCACCCTTTAGTTAATAGCCACCACCACCACCACCACCTTTTCCTCATTTCCACTATCGCCACCATGGATAAAGCTAGTATAGGGCTAACGGGGCCATGGCCCCCTCTCAAGTTTTTGAAAACCCTCTATTTTATAGGTATTTGTGTGGGAAAATGAGATTTTAACAAGTGTATTACCTAATTTTTAAGCTATTGTTAGATGGGTTCCATATATTATTTTTCTATGAATTCAAAACAAAATTTGTTCACCTTCAATGTTGATTAATCTTGTATATTTACTTATTATAAATTATTAATGGGTGGATAAAGAATGGACTCCAAAGTGAAACATTTAAAATTGGTAACATTCAAAAATTTTAAGTTGTCCCACATTGGTTGGAGAGTAATCATGCATGTAGTATATATAAGCCAACATTAGAATTGAGTTTAGGTTCCAAGTAGATCCAAGTTTTGTGGTTGGGTGACGACCTATATGTTGGTTTGGGATTGACCTATAACCCAACACATGCGCACCGTCGTCCGTTCGACCTAGGCTAGCTTAGGATTGGGCTTGACCCATAACCTCATGTTGGAGATTGAAAGTGATTCAATCCGTCCACGGACCCGAGATTACCAAACAATAGGAAAAAAATAACAATCACACGATAGAAATCATAGACAACACACAATATACGTCGTTCAAAAAATTGTGCTTACGTCTACGGGCTCACACAATTTCACTATACAATCAAGAAGATGATCGGAGATTATAATGTCCTTCACAACAACAAGAATATAAGAACTGAGATGATGAAGAAGAAACTCCCAAAAAAGGAAAACTTGACTATATGTGTTCTGATATTGATGCACTGCTGCTGAGGTTTAAATTATATAGGCAGAGGAAAATTAGATTTAAAAACCCTAATTCGCGCCCCCCCAGTCGCCGAGCGGTCGGATGCTTTTAACTTGCGTCCGGACGTTTACGACAAAGCACCATGTTGCGTCCAAACATGTGTCTGGACATTTTGACCTACGTTTGGACGTTTTTGTCTAGTGTCTCATTCCTTGTTTCTGTCCAATTGCATCCCGATATTTTGGGCCACATCCGGATATTTTTTCTCACAGAATTATTTTTCTTCACTACTCCACAATCTCCCACTTGAAGTAAAAATCACTCAAAGTCTTCTGTATCCTAAAATTTCCGTAGCCTTCAAACCCGACCATAGATGAACTTGTGTGAGCCATTTCTTTGTCTTCTAAGCCAGGAGACCAACTGAAGTTGTACAGGTCTTCAGCTTCTCCATTGTCACTACTTTGTGAACATGTCTGTAAGATTCTCACTCGTGTGGATCTTCTCTAACTCGAACTGAACCTCCTCTAACATAGACTGAATACAGTGGTATTTGATGTCAATGTGCTTAGTTCTTAAATGAAAGACTGAGTTCTTTACGAGATGAATCACGCTTTGACTATCACTGTATAAATGGAAACTATCATGTTCTTTACCCAACTCTTTCATGAAACTCTTCAAAAATACAAGTTCGTTGCACGCTTTTATATCTGCTACATATCCTGCCTCTGTAGTGGAGATGGTCACGATCTTCTATAACTGAGAAACCCAGTTGACTGCTGCACTGCCTAAAGTAAATACTTATCATGTTGTGCTTTTTCTGCTGTCAATGTCACATGCTAAGTCTGAGTCGACATAACCCTGTAATCTCATATTCGAGCCATCATAATATAGTGAATATTCTGTAGTACATCTCAAGTATCTCAGAATCTATTTCACCGCTTTCCAATACTCATTGCCTGGATTGACCATGAATTTGCTGACTACTCCCAATGTATGTGTAATGTCTGGTCTGGTACAAGTCATAGCATACATAAGGCTACCCACTGCAAATGCATAGGGTACCTTAGCTATCTATTCCTGCTCTTCACTACTGATTGCGCCCTGTTCCTTTAAAGCATGACATGGTTTCCCAAAGGTGTGCCAATTGGTTTGGCACCATCCATGTTGAATCTTTTCAAAACTTTTTTCACATATTCTAATTGTGAAAGATTCAACTGTTTCTTTGCCGCATTCCTCCTGAATCGCATTCTAAGATTTTTCTTTACTGCTCCCAAATTCTTTATAGAAAATTCACTAGACAACTGAGTTTTGAGATTTTCAATCTCAATCATATTTGACTCTGCGATAAGCATGTCATCAATGTATAATAACAGAATGATATAAGAAGTATGAAATTTCTTTACATAGCAGCAATGATTCTCGTGACATCTGCTAAAGCCAACTTTTGTCATGAAATTATCAAAGTTCTTGTACCACACTGTCTAGGTGCCTGTTTCAGACCATACAAGTTCTTCTTTATTTTTCAAACTTGCTCTTCTTTTCTTTTCACAACAAAACCCTGTGGCTGCTTTATATAAATGTCTTTCTCTAGTTCACCATAGAGAAAGAAAATTTTAACGTCTAACTGGTCCAAATGTAAATCATCTATTGCCATTATACTTAGAATAGACCTAATAGTAGAAATCTTAACGATAGGAGAGAATATCGGTGTAGTCGATACCTAGTTTTGTTAAGAACTTTTTACCACTAACCTTGCCTTAACCTCTTACTACCATCAAATTCCTCCTTTAGTCTGTAGACCCATTTATTGTGTAGGGCTGTCTTCCCTTTTGGTAGCTGAACCAAATTTCAAATTTGGTTTGTGGACAAAATCATAAAATATTGACTTGATCTTGATAAATCATAAAATCATATATATAAAATAAATAAATAAAGTAAATATATATATATATATATATATATATAAATCCGATGTCATATTTTTCCCTTTTTGACTTGGTCTTACAAGCAACAAGTTTTCTCAAATATTATTCCATGCAAAATTAATGGTCAAATGTCACTTCACTTTTACACAACCACTATCACTTGGGATCATATAAAACCCCATTCCTCCTTCCTCGTTGAATAAAATTTCCTTGGAGAATTTTGAATTTTTTTGTTGCTTTAGTGCTTAAGTTCTAGAGAGAAAAGAAGAAAGAATGAGAGGAAAAAGTTTAAACATTTCTTAAATGTTCTTGAAGGTCTTTGAAGATTCTTGAAGGGAGAAACTCTACCACCACCACCATCACATCTTTCATCTTTTATAAGGTATGAATTATATCTTAAAACTCAAGATTTTACATATCTACAATACCTCTCTTTGTCAAAAAATATGATATCTTTTCCTTGATCTTTATGTTTTTAGAACATGCATGCAAGAAGATCTATTTAACCATCCTTGTGCATGTCATTTTCTTTCAGTTAGAGAATTTAAAATTTATTTTATAATATTCATAGAAATTATATTTTAAGAAGGTTTGAAGTCATGCATGCATGAGTAATGGAAAAAGGAGATGATGGAAGATCCATTGAAAAAATGACCAAGCAGTGACCATAATGCCCATTCCATGAATTATTTTGAAACCTAAACAGACCATAAATAAAAATCGATTTTTAATAGAGCAACGTTGGCATGTTATTAACCTGTAAGATTTTTTGTTGGACCTAAGAATACTTTTTAGAACCCCTATTCCATTTTATAAATTTATGCGTCGGAGTTACAAAAAAATAGAACACTTTGAGAAATTTTAATTAATTCTAAAAAACTCCCCTATGGATGATCCATATATGTAAAGAAAGGTATATGAGTTAGTTTCATCCAAAAGATTATAAACCTCATTTTCATTGAACATATTGTGAGAACAATGAATTCTCCCAAACAGTGTTATTTTTTAACAAATTGTACATTATTAATTTTTAGACCCCTTTATTGTCACAGTTGGCTCTCGAGTTACACGTGAAAAACTTAGATAACATCCATATCTAGCCTCTATATGTTTTTCAGAATTAAGTATGAAGGTTTAATATTTTTAAATGAATTTACAACAAGTGGGACAAAATCTATAATATTAAAGAAATAAAGAAAAATGATGGTCCATGAGGAACTAAGTACCTAAGTCAAAAGATTTGAGTTCTTAGAAACTCTAATGAACAATAAACACTTATAAGAGTATTATTATGTTAATAAAATACTAAGTGTTCTTTAAGACCATGGCTCAAGAAGTAGGGTTTTGGCATCTATATGAGAAAGAGATTCTATACCTAAGAAAGAGGGATCATTTTAGGTGTAACTAAAAGATCTAAGTTATTATCATACTTAAATTTATATGAGAAATATTTTAATATTTATTCATAGGTAATTATGAAACCTAGATCCCGGGAGGATAGCTACGGATAAAGGAGCGACGCCTCGAGATATAAAATATCAACCTTGAAATGCTCAAATCAAGGTGAGAGTGGCTAGATTTATTTAAAATGAAATGTGATGAATATTTATTATCTTGAAATATTTTGATAACATGTTTGATGAATGATCTCATGAATGCTTTTCAAAGAAAGTTCTCATTATTTAAAATAGAGTTGATATTTGGTTCACTCAAATATGAAATTACTTTATGAAGAAATTTGATGAGAACATAATGAATCTTGTTGCATGATGAATGATGATTTTCGTTTGAGTGTGCCAACTCTTGCAGGTATTCGATCCGTGTGTGTTAATTTTTATGACTTTTGCTCTTTATGGGTGTGAGATAGCCTTTATAGCTTTTACCCTTTATAGGTGTGAGTTCCACCTACCACTGGTGATTAAAAAGTGACCCTCATATTCTCCACTCTATTGTAGTGAGTTGTGATTGAGGTTACGGTACCGTCAGAACTCCCGATCGTAAAGTAAACGACTACTTGAGCATTGTAAAACGTGAGTTAAAAGTTGTGTGTTATATATAAATGCTTATGAAAAATATAACACTATGACAATGAGCCTACTCTGTTTCTTATGATAAATGTATCTCAAGTATAAGTATTTGTGGTTTATGAGAACTATTCTTATCCATGTAAGAAAATACTTTTCAATCATATTGTTTTGTGAAAGATTATTTTATATTTCATTTTATTTTAATACTAAGTCCACTCTCCTGTAACCTTTTTGGCTGCAGATATCAGTAGTGGGCAGAGGTTGGTCCACTAGTGTCAGAAGGAAGATTTTTGGAAGAAGTTCTTTTGTTGAAAGTACATTTGAGTTGTAATTTTTAAAAATAGGTGGTTATGATTGAGAGACGATCAATGTTGTCTGTGTTTGTATGGTTGGGGATTGAGTATTCCCTAGAACATAACTTATATTTTGATTTAGGGATGGAGTATTCCTTAGTAGTTTATAGACTTTGTTTCTAAGAGATAATTATCCTGTCTTGTGGTATAAAATGTAATTAATAAGAGTGATGCAGGGTGCATCTCTTAAAATAATTTTTAAGTTTTAATTAGGTGAGCATGTGCCGCACTACTTCGAGCAAGTTAAATCATCATATGGGGAGTGGGTGTGACATGGGGTCTGTGGGGTCTGTATGTATTCCTGTGTAATAGGTTGTGTATTCAAGTCATGTGATTATAATACCCCCTTTTCAGGAGTCCTATCAAACTCCGCAAAATTTGATTCATGTTCAACTTTGTTTCCTTGATTTTGTCTATCTTTGTATAAGACAAACTCATTGAATACCACATCTATACTTCAAAAAACTTTTTTTATTTTCTAGAACATACAACTTATAACAAAAACTATTTATTTTATAACCAATGAATATGCATCTCCCAGACTTAGGTCAAGCTTGCCCCTATTCTGGGACTCAATGTGTGTATAAGTTGTACAACCAAATGTGCGTAAATGAGAAAGGTTTACCTCATTTCCAGTCAATGCTTCCTCTGGCAGCCCTTCTTTCAAAACAACTGAAGGTGATATACTGATCAAATAAGCCGTTGTGTTAACTGCATCAACCCAAAATTACTTTAGCAAGTCTGCATAAATCCTCATGCTCCTGGCACGCTCCAAAAGTGTCATGTTCATCTGCTCAGCAACCCCATTCTGTCTTGGCACCATAGGAATGGTCAACTGTCTTTTGATCCCATTAGCCTCACAATAAGACTCAAACTCACTGTTGCAGTATTCACCACTATTGTTTGCTTTTAAGCACTTAAACTTTAAACATGTTTTATTCTCAACTAATACCTTCCAGTTCTTGAATATGAAAAATATGTTAGATTTATTTTTATAGAAATAAACCCATAATTTTCTAACAGCATCATCTATTAAAGTACAAAAGTATCTGGACCACCAAAAGGTGATACTTGATCTGGTCCCCAAACGTCAGTGTGGACCAGTTTTAACCGCTCTGCCTTAGGAGTTCTTGCTGTTTTGCTGAAGCTGACTTTGTTCTGCTTCCCAAATATGCAATCCTCATAGAAATCGAACTCAACTGGCTTCAATCCCGGTAGCTTCCCTTTGTTCACATTACTTTCATCCATTTTTCACTCATATGACCCAGTCTTCTATGCTAAGTTGATGAATCAACTTCTGAAGACGCTATTGATATACTGTTGTAGGTTCTTGAAAATACATACGGTGTACCCTCCTTGCTGCCTTTAACCATAACCATTGAATCTCTGACCATCCTTCATGAGTCACTATTGAAAGATATCAAAAAATCACATTCTGCTAACTAACCACTGATATCAAATTCCTTGTTAGATCAAACACATGTCTAACATTCTTCAAACTCTAAACTGTGTCATTTTTTTAAGTGATCTGCACATCACTCTTACCAACAATGTTGCAGGTCTCGTCATCTTTCAGATAAATTTTTTCAAAGTTTCCATGTACACAGTTATTAAGCAGTTCCATGCGGGGGGTCGCATGAAATGAAGCCCCATAATCTGTAATCTAAGAGTCATTACAGCTATCCATAGCACAAATCAATACATCATCATTATCGGCTTCAGTAACAATAACAACATTCTTACCGCCCTAATTATCGTTCTGTTGCTTCTTTGAATTCTTGCAATTCTTTTTGAAATGCCCATTTTGATCGCAGTTTCAACATCCGTCAAATTTTTGATCGCCAAACCGCGACTGATATTTTTCTCGTGATTTAGACCTGTTATTTCCCCGACTTTTCTGATTGCCCTTTTTATTTTTTCTCCCCATTTCTTCAACATTAAATTTTGAACCTGATGCGTACCCTTGACCCGCTGATCTTCTATGTGACTCCTCTCTCTAAAGGAATCCGGTCACATTCTCTAATTTTATCTTATCTGCTACAGCAGAATTACTAACCGCCACGACTAACTCATCTCAAGAGTTTGGAAAATTGGACAATAATATCAATGTCCTGATCTCACTATCGAAATTAATACTCACCACCTCTAGTTTGTTGACGAGAGTATTAAATTCGTTAATGTGTTCAGCCATAACAGCGTCATCAATTATTTTAAGATAAAATAACATTTTCATTAAATATACCTTATTTGCTGGAGAGGGTTTTTCATACATCATTTCAAGAGTTTTAAACAAACCCGTAGTCGTCTTCTCCTTTGCTATGTTGGACATCACCGATGATACAAGACTCAACCGCACGGTCCCTATGGCTTTGTGATCCAGGAACTCCCAATTCTCATCTAACATACTCTCCAGTCTCTTTCCAGTCAACGGTTGCTGCAAATCTCTTTGATACAGGATATCATCAATCTGCATCTTTCATAGAGCGTAGTTGGTACCGTTGAACTTCGTGATCCTTACCTTGTCTTCTTCCGCTATTGTTTGAACTCCAATCTCTGAACTAATGCTCTGATACCAATTGTTGGGGATTGAAAGTGATTCAATCTGTCCACGGACCCGAGATTGTCAAATAATATGCGAAAAGAAAAGGCAACAATTGCACGATAGAAATCACATATGACACATAATATACATGATTCGGAAAACTATCCCTACGTCCACGGGCTCACACTCTTTCACTATATGATCAAGAAGAGGATCAAAAATTACAATATTCTTCACAACAAGAAGAATATAAGAACTGAGATGATGATGAAGAAAAACATTCAAAAAAGGAACACTCGACTGTATGTGCTCTGATATTGATGCGCTGCTGCTAAGGTTTAATTTATATAGGCACATGGAAATTAGGTTTAAAAGTCCTAATTCGTGTCCCCTCTGTCGACGAGCGTCCGGACACTTTTAACTTGTGTCTAGACGTTCAATTTTTGTCTGGACGTTTATAACAAAATACCGTGTTACGTCCGGACGCGCGTCTGGGCGTTTTGACCTACGTCAGGACATTTTTTTCCAGTGTCTCATTCCTTATTTTTGTCCACTTGCGTCCGGATGTTTTGGGCCACGTCCGGACGTTTTCTCAAAATTATTTTTCTTCACTACTCAACACCTCACATGAGCGCGCCGCCGTCAGTCCGTACCGGGTCGGTTTGGGAGATAACATTAAATTATTTTTTTTACTGAAGATTTATTTAATAAATTATTATTTAATTTTTTTAGAAAATAAAAACGCAGTCGTTTTGATGTTACCGTTGGACTCAACGGTTTGGAGTTTGGAAATGGTGCGACCCTTCGTCCGAATTTGTCTGAACCAATACTTGTCGGTTCAGTTTAGACGAACTAATACCTATCGGTTCGGTTCAACCGAACCAATGCTGCGACATATTTCATGGCCGTTCAAAATTTTCGAACCAGTGCCTTATCGCATATAAAGAGAGGGTCTTTTGGTCTAATTTTTTTTCATTCAAAGCAGGTTTTTCCAATCCTAAGCATTGCTCCCTTTTTCTTCCATTCTCTGCATCATTTAGTCTTCTAAGTGTAAGAGAGTCTGAGCTCTGTTTGGTTTGCCATGTACATCAGATTGTAGTGTTGTTTCTCCGTGTGAGAGATCAAGTATTTCTGTGAGGCAAACGTCTGAATTCGTAAACGCCATTAGCGAGCGGCGAATCTTCTTTAAAGACTGAATGTGTAACGCCCACATTGATTTGTATTTTTTCTTTTCATCAAAGTTCTGTAAGCTTTTTTAATATATTATGTTCTTTTAGTATATTTTTTTGGGCGGAACCGAATTCTTTTTCTCTTCTATTTTTTTGTTATTATTTCTATAAAACCTGTATATTTTTTCTAACAATTTGTAAAATGTATATAAAATAGTCTCTCAACTTTTAAAAAAAAAAAAAAATTGTTAACCTTCTATTTTAGAAGTATTCTTACTATATGCATGGCTAACTCCCAACTATTTCACATAACATAGTGACATCAATTATATTGTTTTGATATGTAAATGTTATTTGTTGTTTTTTCGCTTATAAATATGAGAAGGATTTTTAAATAAATTATATCAACTAATAAAATGACAAGTCAATAAATTACGCACTAGGATTCAAATTATATAGCTTAAAAGTTGTATGAAATAATTAAAATAATTTTAAAAAATAACATATATAGATTTATTAATTTCTTACTAGTCTTTGGGTAATGCTTTATGTAAAAAAATTAGTGTAAATTAGGGATAAGTACTCTCTCAAAGAATTGTTTAGGGATAAGTTTTTTAATTAGGGATAAGTATTCCCCAAATTACAGAAAATGAGTATCCCCCAATTAAAAATGAGTAATTACATGAAATGTGATTTACAGAAAATGGGGATTTATATGTTAAAAATGAGTATTCACGAAATAAAAATGAGTATTCACAAAAAAGTACCTATACCTAACAAAATCTGTTAAATAATACCTATACCTAAATACCCCAAAAAATTATCATTTTAAAAAATCTAATTTTATTTTTTTTGATACACTTATTTTGCTCCATTTTAAATAAAATTTATGGTTTTGTCCTTGACCACCACCTCTCGTGCTCCCTCTCCCACTCTTGTTGAGATCGTTCACAACACACGGCAAACAACAACAAGCACAATAGATGAGGAGTTACGTGGTTCGGCTCACTGGCTTACATCCACGAAAAGCGGGAAAAAAAATAAATTAATAAATGGTGGAGGATAAACAATGAAGAGGGGAGAGAAGCTCTACACAAAGAATCCACTATCTGTTTTACAAACTCAGTCAATCTCAACTCTCAACACTCACACACTCAAAAATAGACAGAACAAAACTCAATACTTCAATCTCGATCGAAACAATTCGATCCTCACAGAGTAAACTCACACACTTTGTAATATTTCCTTTCTTCAATCTACTTTGCCTCAATGCAGAGCATTCATTTTATAGGCAACCAATGTGATCAACTGATGCATCAACAAACGATCAAAATCTAATCCTATCCTGTCAATGTCTTCAGAATCCTCCAATCGTTAACAATATCATGCGAAAGACGACGAATGTGGGCGATGGCAGGACGAGTCCGGCGACGGCATGTGGGAGTCCCTGCGCATGCGTGAACTACTAATGGGGATAGATCCCATCAACTCCCACCACAACTATCTCTCGCCACTGTTATTATTGCCACTACCTATATTAACACTACCACAACTATTAACACATTTTTAAAAGCGTAACCAAATATAATAAAGAAAATTTAATAAAAATGTTTTTGCACAAACAAATGGAGCATTAACTTAGCATGAGAACCCCAAGAAGTTGGAGGCATATTGGGAGAAGGCGAGAAGTTAATGTTATTCCTGTAGCGACAGGCAGGCACTTTGATGCATGGTTATATCATGTCGTTTTCAAATTTT
>JAUTBS010269608.1:0-11125 GCA_032361285.1 Aequorea victoria
GTGATCTTTCTTTTTGTGTGCTAAACCACACACAAAGTGAAGTACAGGGTGACTCACCCTTACTTTTACAAGAAATTGTAACAGATGAAGTACTCTCTGTGAAGAAATGATATTTGCACGGTAGCACTATGAAGAGAACCCACGAGCAAGATGATGAATAGTAGTTGCTCAGTCTTCTCTGAATCAATAATGAGAGAATCTGTTTCTGATCTTGAATGAGTGATATAAATTTTTCTATTTTCTATTTCTAATTTCTCTCTTGGAAAGAGTGATTGATAGAAAGATATTCTGATCTGATGTATATTGGGTTTCTCTCTCTTTTACTATAGCGAGATCCTGTAATAAATATATGTGATCTTGTATTCTCTTTTTCAATGATTTGAGATATCTTTTTGGGATTGCAACTGGAACAAATCTCCATATTATCTTCTGATTGAATATAGTCATTGAAGATCAAATCCTAACATTAAATACTCTGAGATATCACCATTTTTCTTCAAAAATTGTGTTGAAACAGCTTCTGCGTAAAACTGGGTCGACTCAAAGTGAGTTTGGGTTGACTCAAATGCCTTGGAGAAGACTTCGGCTTCAGTGAGTCGACTCACACAATAACTGGGTCGACTCAAAATGATTTCATTTCTGTTGTTTAACAAAGGGCTTCTGTGGGTCGACTCAAATCAAGTTCTTCTCTATTGTTTGACAGTAGGCAATAGTGGGTCGACTCATGAAGGCTTTGGATCGACTCATAGGTGTCTCTGTGTAGCTTTGTGACAATGGGTCGACTGGATTGACTTTTTATGTCAGGTCATGGTACTTGGGTCGACTCATGAAAGGTGTTGTAAAGGATCTCGGCATTGGGTCGACTAATCAAGGTTTTATGTCAGCTCAAGTGGAGTTGGGTCGACTCGTGAAGGTTCCTGTGAGGAATAAAAACATTGGGTCGACTCATAGCTTATTTGGGTTGACTCATGAGTATCATGTTAGGCGTTGGGTCGACGCGTGGGCTGAGATAGGTCGACTCTGGCATAGGTTCTTGGACTTGGGTCGACTCACAAAAATTGTGGGTCCACTCATAGCTACGCCTGAGAAAGATATCGAGAGGTTTTGTGTTTGGATCGACTAATACAAGGATTGGGTCAACTCAGGCTTACGCCTGTTAGAGCTATAGAGGGCACATTATTTTGGGTCAACTCATAGAAGGGCTTGGGTCGACTCACTGACACGCCTGATAAAATATACTGAGGCTTTTTGTGTGGGTCGACTCAAAGTACTCTGTTTTGATTTTGGTGTTTAGGCTCTGTTTGGGAAAATATTTGAATACTTGTTTTAATACCTGAAATCACTTCAATCAATGTCAAATACAAAATTAACCTCTATAATGGGTGTTAACCTATTAGATAATCATTTAAACATAAATTGACGATTAAGTAAAATATATAAAACATGGATATCATCAATAATTGTGATTATAATGAATATTATTAATTTATCTTTTGTTAACATATTTTTTAAAATCATTTAAAAGATATGTATAAAACTTAGAATTTATTTAAACATTCATTTTTATCTTTCTAAAAGTTTTGTTTGTGATCATTAAAATCAATAACTTGATTAGTTAAACCTTGGGGCTAACAGTTTTGTCCCTAGATAAACGTTTTCACATTTTTTTAGGGAATTTATTATTAGGGTTTTGTCCCTAAATTAACGTTTTTACATTTTTCTAAGGGTTTGTTGGCTTTATATTTTTGTTTGTTCCTAGACAAATGTTTGCACATTTTTTAGGAAAATTTTCATTTTATTCATCAGGTCAGTAATTTCATACTTTCCTAAATTTTATTGAATTTTCTATTTTTGACCGACTTAGGTTGCATTTTAATGTTTCTTAAGACGGAAATTTTTCTCTTTTCACGTCACTAAATAAATATTTACACGTTTTTCTAGATTTATTGGATTTTTGCTTTTGGTTTGTCTTAGAGAGAATTTTTCCATTTCCAGGCACTAAGTAAATGTTTGCACATCTTCTTAGGTTTATTGGACTTTCTTTTGGTTCGACTTAGGTCGTTTTTCAAGGTTTTCTAAGAGAAAATTTTCCATTTTTGGTCACTAGATAAACGTTTACACGTTTATCTAGGTTCATTGGATTTCTTATTTTGGTCCAACTTAGGTTGCGTTTCAAAACTTCATAAGAGGTAATTTTCTCTTTTAGGTACTAAGTAAGCATTTTCATACTTTCTTAGGTTTATTGGACTTTTGCTTTTGGTTTGTCTTAGATCGCTTTTCATGGCTTCCTAAATGGAAATTTTCTATTTTAGGTCACTAGATAAACATTTGCACGTCTTTCTAAGTTTATTGGACTTTTACTTTTGGTACGACTTATGTCGCTTTTCAAGGCTTCTTAAGACGTAATTTTTCAATTTTAGGTCACTAGGTAAACGTTTACACATTTTTTAAAGTTTGTTGGACTTTTGCTTTTGGTCCAACTTAGGTTGCGTTTTAAAGTTTTCTCAGAGGAAATTTTCTCTTTTAGGCACTAAGTAAGCATTTTCATACTTTCTTAGATTTATTGGACTTTTGCTTTTGGTTCGTCTTAGGTCGCTTTTCAAGACTTCCTAAGAGAGAATTTTTCATTTTAGGTCACTAGATAAACGTTTGCACGTCTTTCTAGATTTATTAGATTTTTGCTTTTGGTCAGACTTAGGTCGCTTTTCAAGGTTTCCTAAGACGGAATTTTTTAATTTTAGGTCACTAGGTAAACATTTACATGTCTTTTTACGTTTATTAGACTTTCTGCTTTTGATCCAACTTAGGTTGCGTTTCAAAACTTCCTAAGAGGGAATTTTCTCTTTTAGGCACTAAGTAAGCATTTTTATACTTTTTTAGGTTTATTGAATTTTCTTTTGGTCCGACTTAGGTCGCTTTTCAAGGCTTCCTAAGAGGAAATTTTCTATTTTTGGTCACTAGATAAACGTTTACACATTTTTCTAGGTTTATTAAGTTTTCTATTTTTGGTTCTCAAATTAAGCTGCGCTTTCTGCTACTTAACATGATGAATTTTCTATTTTCTTAGTCAGATTATGCACTATCTTTTTCTTGAGTTTTTCTTCTTTTTTGCAGACCTGCGAGTACTTACGTGGATTCGGATACTTTGCCCAGATCCTTGAGTGGTACCAGGTTTTCTTCATGGAGAGCCGGGTGCTCGTTGACAGATTCAGATTCGGCCGATTTATCCTACTCCTCACGAGTACTCATAATGACAAAGTACTCTTGACGGGTCTAGTAGAGAGGTGGTGAGATACAATCAATACCTTCCACTTTTCTACGTTCGAGGCCACCTTGACCCCGCTAGATTTTGCTATGATTACAGCGATCAAGGTGGAGGGAGATCCGATTTTCCTCGACCCCACTGTCGACTTGTGCCTGGAGGCACTCACCTACTGGCTGGGCGAGGTCCCTCATCAGGCCGATCGGGGATATATCCAGTACGCTTGGCTTGTGGATAGGTACATGGATTTTGAGTGGACTAGGCCTCACCACTTAGGGTGTATTGCTCGGGCATTCCTGCTCTACCTCATCGGTGCGTGCCTGTTCACGAACAAGAACAACACTGTGCAACTTTACTTCCCGGGAGCCCTGCATGATTTTGACCAAATATCATCCTTCGACCGGGGAGGAGCAGCGCTAGCGACGCTGTACACCGGTCTGCGATCCGTGTATCAGACCAAGAAGATGTCCGTGATCGGGTACTGGTGGATCTTCGAGGTATGATTCTCATCACACTCTTTGTTTATTCTGTTTATTTGTACTTTATCACTTATTAACTTGGCCTAACACTTATTCTGTTTATTTATTTTTTTGTCATCTTTCCCGTGTTTCTTCTTTCTTTTTCCCTTTGTTTTTTTTCTCTTTTTTTTTATCTTATTTACAACTATGGACATACGAGTTCCTAGGTTTATCACGCCTAGAGAACACTTACCCAGATCCCCAGATCATCCCACGGGCAGCCCGGTGGGGTCGGGACACTCGAGGGAGGAGGGAGGATGGGAAGGACTTGAATGCCTATCGTCTCCGCTTGGATCACCTATCTCCTGCACACGTATGTTCTATTTTATCTTTACACGTGTTCGATTTTTAGAGATTTCTCTCGTATGTAACTTGTGGAGGCGCAGGTTGGACAACCCTCAACGTCTCAGGTTCCTTCGGTAGTGGGTGGTCGTCCTCCTCCTACTGCTGCTGGTGGTGCCAGGGCTACTTGAGCTGCCCCTACTACTGTTGGTTTTGGTGTTGCTCCTGTCGCAGGTCGGGCCGCTCCTGCCTATGCCACTTCGAGTCCTGATCCGGCGGCTCCTTTCCTTCCACTGTTGCCTCGGGCGGTAGACACTTATGAGGATGGATGTCGGCATCATATCCCCCTTCCTCTCCACGAGCCGTCGCAGTGGCGTTTGGGTGCTGGGGCCGACGTGGTATTTTTTTGATTCCCTTTCATCATTTCTCTTTGTATTTTGTTTTTTCCTTTAGCTAGCTTGCCTAACACTTTTCTCTCTCTCTTTTTTATTTATTTATTATTATTTTAGGTTCCTATCCCCTTTGTGGATGAATGCCTTCACACCATCAACGCGCTGATGATACTGGTGAGGCAGCAGACGCAGATGTTGTGGGAGGCCCGCATCGACCCTATCCTTCGTCATACTCACCCTCCGCCCCTCCGGTGATGATTTATTTATTTACATGCCTTTTATCTCTCTTTTTTCATTTTGTTTTATTTTAACTGTATATGCACATGCTCTGACTGTACTTATTCCTTTCTTTCTTTTTCTCTTTGCCGTTCCTTTTTTTTTTTGTGCAGCCTTGCTACGTTAGCCATACTTCCGTTCATGGGGCATCCTCCTCTTCCTATGCCGCTACTCTGTCCACAGCCGGTCCATCTTTGACTGCTTCCCAAGGATCTGGCTTGCGGACTCGGGCGCGTCGGGAGCGTCAGGCCGATAGTGATGGCGACTTCAACTTGGGAAATGCCACAACCTCTGCATCCTCTCTCCCAGAGCCTTCACGTCGTACTCGTCACCGACGTGATTAGGATGTCCCATGTTTTTTTTCTTTCATATTGAATGTACCACCTGAGATACAATTTTGTTTTCTTGCTTATATATTTATTTTTTTGGGATAGGCCTTCGTGCCTAATTTGAATATTTATTCAGTATCTTCCTTTTTTAGTTTTTTTTCCATTTTTTCTTCTGTATAGATATCTTTTTATTTATATATATGGATGGATTGCACTTTATTTACATGAGTTGTTATATTTACAGAGGTTCACTATATACAGAGATTATGTGTGTACATGGTTATGTACAGAGAGGGTTATTTACAAATGTACAGAATATGTACAAGATCCTATTTATAGGGTATGGTTATGTACATGGTGCTATGTACATGGTTTATTTACAGGGGTTATATTTATAGGTATTATGTACAGGGTTTTACTGACAGGTTATTTACACATGTACATGATTCTATTTACATGAATTATGTACAGGGTTTATTTACAGGGGATTATGTACAGGGAATTATTTACAAAGAATTATTTACAAGGATTATGTTTTTTTATATGTACAAAGAAATATACAAGATTATTTATTTACAAGGATTGTATACAGATGAGGTTATTTACAAGGAGTTATTTACATGGGGGGTTATTTATGTACAAAGATTGCATATATACAGGAAGTGTTATTTTTGTGTTGCGCTTGCTCTTTTTTGGGATTTCGTTGTATATTTTTCTTATTCGCACGAATACATATTCATGGATGTTAGGAGATATCAAGGCATAGACAGAATCGATTATGCTAACACCCGTAGATATTAAGTGCCAGTGGTGACAAGCATGAACATAAAGTAGGGGGGAAAACAAAACTGCTTTCTTTACAATAGAGGTGGCGCGGCGCCATGATAGGATGACATGGCGCACGCCATGTGATGTGGCGCGTGCTATGCTAAGGTGGTAGGCGCCATGTTGAGGTGGCATGCGCCATGTGCAAGATGAATTTAAGGCCAGGTTCTAATCCCCTAAATTTTCTATAAAAAGATATCCAGCCTTCTTTTTAACAGTCATCTCTGATTCTGCAACATGTCTTCTTCCACACAAAACTCTCTCTCTTGCTGAACCGATGAGTTTACCCAGATCGAGCAAATAAATTTTGTGAATTTTGGTTTAAACGTTCTCTTGCACCTGAGGTCCGTGAGGATAGATTGGAATTTTCTGAAGGCATTCACTCAGTTGTGGGATCCGTGACTCATACTTTCAGACTCAAAGACGAAGAGCTCTCTCCGACCATCGAAGAGTTTGAAACTATTCTGCATCTTTTCCCTCGGGAGGAGATTTTGATTCCTTCCTTGCTTGCCAGTTCAAAGAAACTCCTACGGAATTTATGCGGTAGTAAAGCTTCTCTCATTCTGCATGGTAGGGTTCTCGACACATCTTGCTTGGTGAGCCACTTTCGTTCTGCCAGCTCTCTTTCTGACTTCACTCTAGAGTCTTGCCGTCGCTATACCCTGTGCATCTGTCTTCTAGCACATTTTCTTCTTTTCCCGGGAGATGATAATCTCAGCACTACTTTAGTATAGGTAGCCTCCCAAATAAAGGAGGGGAAGAATTTTGTACCACTGATCCTGGCAGAGACACTGATTTGTTTGGACGTTGTGCAGTTCGGTGTCTCTTTTGCTTTCGCGGGCAGTCCCCTACTTCTTCAGGTATCTCTCAAATTTTTCATTTTTACACATTTCTCTCAATTTTTCCGCTCAGGCTCTCCTTTTTCTCATGTTTTTGAATTTTTTCACTCAACTCTCATTTTATATATTTCTCAATTTTTTCGCTCAATTCTCATTTTTCTATATTTTTCTCTCGGATCTAGTTGATGGAGAAGGTGAATATTATGGAGTATCCATTGGCGGGAGTCTACACTCCGAGGGCCTTTCTACAAAGAGGGGTTTGCTGCCCCTGCATTACCATGGATGAGTGGCAAAATTTCTGTGACGCCTTACTTTTCACAACACAAATCTTAAGCACTAAACCAAGAACAAAGGTGTTACGCTTGGATAAATGACATTCGAACCCTATGAATAAAGGGATGAATGCATGAAATATGGAATATGATAAAAAGAGTTCAAATAAATTTTGAACAAAGAGAGTTTAAAATGTTCAAGTTAGAAAATCCTGCGAAAGGCGAAAAAGGCACAGAAAATCAAAACGGGCCAAAGTAAGGCCCATGAACTCTTAAAGTCCAAAACTTCAAATACAAATTTGGGTAGAGAATGAGGTTAAACCCAACTATGAGGGCCCAACAAAATTATAAAATCAAATAACTCAATTGAGAGCTCAAAGGAAGGAAATTCATGGAAGGCCTAAATGAGGCCCAAACTTTGAGAAATCTAATAGAGAAATTTAATTAAGGTTTTGGGCCAAACATTATAGGGGCCCAATATAAATAATTATTTGAGCCCAATTGATTTAATTATAAGCCCAAATTAAAGTTAGGCCCAAAACTTAAAATTTGAAATGAAGTTAATTTGGACCCAACGTAATTTTAACCTCATGAATTAATAAAATAAATAATAAAATAAATAAAATGAAGCATCTAGAAGAGCTGGACCAAAATCCCCAAGAGGAGAGAAGGGTGATGTGACATTTTATGGAAAAAAAAGGAAAAAGAAAAAAAAGATGAAAATGATGGTTGCTTGAAAGAATAAACTTTCCATATCATCAAAGCTCCAAAAAGTCTTCAAGAAATAGTGCAAGGCACATGGAAGAATAATGAGAGGAGAAGAGAAGTAATGTGACATAATTAGAATTAAAATAAAAGAAAATAAATTTTTTTTGTCAAGTACCTTAATTCTAGAGAACTTGTTCCCCATTAAACCAAACAAGGCCTTATGGTCTAAGGAAAATGGATTATTGAATCCAAACAAGATATTAAAAATCTTGGAGCCCAAGATTTAGTTGGATTGAAATCAAATTGGAAGAACAAGAACTGAATTAGAAGTTGGATGGAAACTAAATGAGGGGTAAAATGGACTTTTCACCCTCAAATCTTTGCCTATAAATAGAACCCATTTTCCAACACTTTAAAACATTTTCTCCATATCACTCTCTCTCTAAATTTTGGTCAAGAGGAGGAGAAGAAGAGAAGGAAAAGTAAAGAAGAAGAAAGAATAAGAAGAAGGAAGAAAGAGGAAGAAGAAGGAAAAGAGGAAAAGAACCCAAAAGCTAAGTTCTAAGTTCTTGGAACAAGTAAGATTATCAAGTAAGTGAACTTCAAAGATCTCTATCTCTTACTTAAGAACATCTTCTCATATCAAACTCTCTCTAAGATAAATGAAGCATGAACAAGAATGGAGATGAACCAAGGAAACAAGAAAACAAATGTAGAACCTTGTTTTAGGGAAACTTTTGAATGACCAAAGATAAAGGAGAAATAATGTAAAAAAATATGAGTACCTTATGATGAACATATGGTATTGATAAGATGTGTTTGGATATACCTTAGATGTGCTAAAGAAAGAGAAGTTGATGTTTGTTTGCTTTTGTGTTGAAACCCTCAAAACAGTTTGGTTTTTAAGAAAACTCCAAGAATTTCCGTGTGAACCAAACACTCCTCAAATCAAAACATATTTCAAATAGAGCCTTATAGGGATGTCTTGAGTGTGTATGATTTTTTTTTGGACCCAAAAATGTATTTTTGAACTCCCATGCCAGTTTTAAAGATTTTGTGACAAAGAGGCAGAATAACATCCCACTTGGAACCCATGTAATTATTCTATAAAACTCCCCTTAAGATGCTCCACATATCAAAAGAAGGGTCTATGGGTCTAGTTTCATCCCCAATTGACAGAACTCACTTTTGTTGAGTATATTTCGAGATAGATTGATTTTACCAAATAGGCTCCTTTTTTGACAGATTTTGTTGTATGAATTTTTAAGCCCCTTTCTGTTGATAACCAGTCCTCGATTTCTTCTTAAACAGTTTAGATAACACAAAAATCTAGCTCTTGGTAATGTTACAGAATGTTTGAGTAAGGTTTGGTATTTTTAAAACTCTGGGGCAGAATCTGAAAATGAAAAGAATATAATTTAAGAAGGCTTTAAGAAACCTAAGTACCTAAACCTAAGTTGGGGATCTTGGGGACCATGAGGATACCAAGAATGATTAGAAATAATATTATTAAAAAAAAAAATACCCCACTTGCATACTAACATAAACATGCATGTGTCACCTTAGTTCACAAAGTTAAGTTCCTATCACATCTATGTGTTAGGAATCAGAGTTTCAGAGGAAATCGGAGAGCGTGGCTCGAGAAGGAGCACTCATTTTTGAGGTGGGTGTTTCTTATCACTAGCTTGGTATTATGAATGTGTGAATGGTTAAATTTCTTATAATTTCATGCTTTATGATTTGAGAAAATGAATGGTGACTTAACTTGTGAAAGAAATCTATGTTTGCGAACTTGTGTTTTATGAACTGTCTTATGAATATATATTTTGAAATATAATGGAAGTTGAATATTTTATGAAAATAAACAGTGATCTTACTTACGAAAGAAACGATATTTGTGGACCTATATTTTTACCAAATAATCTATGAACCTATTTTGAAATTTGAACTCAATGTTTTATGAAAGAATCTTAAACATAGACTAGAACAGGAGAAATATGATCATGTTGGACAAGTGGAAAAGACAAACTAATTGATATACTATGTTATAAAAGCTATGAGAGTTCTTATGAAATGAGTTATATTTTATGAAAAAATTCTTGAGCATTATAGTACCATATGAGAACTACGATAATATGAATTATTTATAAGACGCATTGAAAAATTGTGAAAGAATAAATAATTGATACAAAAAGGAAAATTAACTTGTGAAAGTTATGAAAGTTTTACGGAAAGATCTATTAACATGGTGTTGGAAAATTTAAATAAAAGTTTGGATAGATGATTAATGAATACATTATGGGTATCATGATACCCTTGATATTTACATGGTGGGTGCCATGTGATGGATATACCGCATAATCGTAGCGTGGGTATATGCCATGTTATTATATATATATATTGTGGATAAGCCACAGAGGAAAGGAATATATCGCACACCTGATAATGCATGGATATATGTCCTAACTCTACCACTGAGTATTATTAAGTGGCCCGACGAATACTCCTTACCCCGGTCCACTGAGTAGGCGAAATATTCGGGGACTCAGTACTGCAACAACTCCTAGTTAGGAGGTTAATACAACCCAAGGCTCCATGAGAAACTATGAATAATAAATGCTTGAATATGTTACCACTACTAAGTGAGTGTGTAGAATAAAAGATGTACTTATCACTACTAAGTGAATAAACGAAAATGATATTGAAAATTCTCTGTTGAGAGATGGTTGTTGGAAAATCCTCTACTGAGAGGTGATAATGTTATGGATATGAAGATCCTTCACTGGTAGGTGAATGATGATAAAATGAAAGATACTCTTTTAAAAGATAATGAACGGAAAAATTAATGAACAACTCTTTTAAAATAAGAAACGATTTTTGGAAAACTTTATACAAAGAGAAATTGAAAAATGAAGATAAATAGTAACTGTGACACCCCGATTTCTCAGAATATCTAGAGCGACAATAATTATAATTTTAGAATATATTTAATTATATAACCTATCCATTTCAAAAATAAAATAATCTAACATAATTATATAACCTATCCTTCCTGCTATTTACTGTACTTTATTTCAATGAAAGTTGAATGAGGACTTACAACAACTCAAAGAAAAGATAAAAGTTGTATTAAATATTTCACATTTAATATCTTCAAGATCAATATAAGCTTAAGTGACAACATGCTAAATATTACGATAATCTGATTAAAGTTCACCGTTAATTTTTATCGAATAACTATTTAAAATTAAAATTATTCGATTGAACAATAAATATTTTCACACTTGTATACATACTAGTTATGATCCGTGCCTAAAGGCACTTCCAACGTAATGTAACCATTAAATTAAAAAGATCACAACCATTAAAATTGACGCATAAGACAAATGTTACAACAAACTCTTCTCCATTGTAATATAGAT
>JAUTBS010269719.1:0-11125 GCA_032361285.1 Aequorea victoria
CCCACCATCTTCTCTATTCTCTCTTCACTTCTTCTCTCTCTTTTCCATTAAACCTGTAAAACCAAACCCAACCCACCACTGTAATCCCCAAATCAAAACCCACCCCAACCCACCGAAATCCTCCATTTCGATTGGAGCCCCAAATCACACATGCCTAGGCCAGTGCACCAAATGCAGCAGCTCCATCAACCAAGGCACCATGAGCCATCAAACATCGCCTCCAAGCTCAGCAATGTCAACATCCACCATTGAAGGCCAACTCAAAATATGAATATAGCATTGTAGAGCATGAACAAGCTATCATCTCAGCACTTGCAACCCAGACGCAACCCACCGATCCTTGAAATCAATCAAACGAAACTAGCCAAGCAAACACCTCAGATGTTTTCACCGCTACTCGCCATCATCGGAGAAGACACCAAACACTAGCGGCACCGTCACCAACCACGCGGGGTAACCAGTCCCAACAGATACACATTTCAATCTCTCTTCTTTCTCTCTCTCTTCTTTTTCATCATCAACATACCCTTACCAGGTTCTTCGTCCTCAATACTCTATCTCTTCTCTGTATGGCTCCGAAGAACCACACAACTTCATGCTCTGTCTCTTCTCTGTTCATCTTCTTCACTCTGTTACCTAGGTAAAATCGATTTGGGCAATTTGGGCAAAATCGATTTGGGTGATTTGGGTGAAATCAATTTATCCAAATCTAACATCCCTCATCTCTGTTTTCTCTCATTCACTGCCAATTATAGCTTTAATTTCATTCTTCAACCATTGTTTCTAAGTGATTATGTCAATGAAGTTTCAAAAATCTTGTTAGTTAAATTTAGAACATCAAGGATGGGTAAAGCAATAATGTATTGAAAGTGTGTGTTCCCTGTTTTTTTGTTTTTCAATTTCATTACAGAACCAGACAGTGGGTTGGGTGGTGAAGGGGGAAGAAAGAGATTGCAGTGGGTTGGGTGGTGAAGAGGAAAGAAGGATATTGCAGTGGGTTGGGTGGTGGATTTTGATTTAGGGGATTGCAGTGGTGGATTCTGATTCGGTAATGAGAGATTGGTGCTTGGATGAATAGAGAAAAAGAAAATAATGGTGGGCTGGTGGTGAATGATATACAACGGTAAAATTGATATTCTTTAAAAAAATGTTTACTGTTCTTAACGGTCAACGGACGGTCAACTAACAACTGGACTAAATTATTACAAAAAATTATAAAGTAAGGGGTGTAACTATAATTTTAATTAGCCTTCAATGGAGGGGGTCTAAGTGTAATTAACCCTTAAATCAATTAATGATTAACTTAACACCTGAAACAAACTTTGAAACTTATAAACGGGGGAATGCTTCGTTTGGTAATTATAACCGATTTGGTTAACATTAGTTATCAATTACGAATTATTATATTGCATAAATCAGGATGACGTGAATTCCTACATTGCTATTATTGTTGCATATTGTGCTTTTATTATACTTCAGGTGAATGAATTGTCATGCTATGTACTTTCAACAAATCTTCATATTCTCAAATTACTTTGAAAAGTCCAAAGTACACATATAAGAGGAATTTACTTTGTTGTAGCTTCTAGCCTCGGTTGGATACCTTAATTTGATCCAATCGAGCTTTAGCCGACCAGGTCCTCAAGTGACCTCGCTGTTAATTTTATTGTAGTTTTGGATCTCGGTTGGATACCTTAATTCGACCCGACCATGCTTTGGCCAACCAGGTCTTCAAGAGACCTGGCTGTTGAATTTGTTGTAGCTTCTGGCCTCGGTTGGATACCTTAATTTGACCCAACCAAGCTTTGGCCGACCAGGTCCTCAAGCGACCTGGCTGTAGACTTTGTTGTAGTTTTGGACCTCGATTGGATACCTTAATTCGACCTAACCGTGCTTTGGCAGACCAGGTCCTCAAGGGACCTGGCTATTGAATTTGTTGTAGTTTATGATCTCGGTTGGATACTGCAATTCGATCCAACTGGGTTGTGACCGACTAGGTCCTCAAGTGACTTGGTTGTAGATTTTGTTGTAGCTTCAGGACTTGGTTGAATACTTTAATTTGATCCAACCGGTCTGTTGAACTTGTTGTAGCTTCGGGCCTCAGTTGGATACCTTAATTCGATTCAACCGTTATTTGGCCGATCAGGTCCTCCAGTGACCAGCTGTTAAGTTTTTTTTGTAGATGTAGAGTTTATGGAGAAAGCATAAAAAAGATACTTTAATTGTAGTCGTTTACATACTTCCTTGTTGGTGGAGTGTACTTCTCGTAATGATCGGTTGATATCCGAGAACGCTTGGTATCGACCAGACTGTGTTGTTGACGGTTTGACTTTCGACATTTCCATTTTTGGTTTGACTCGTCTCCCTCTCCTTAGTCTTTTTTCTCACTTTGGTTAACTTTGTTTGTTCGGTCCTAAGGACTGGTCTTCTCGGGCGATCATAATGTCCTCTGCATTCATATACTTCTTGGCCTTCACAATGAGCTCGATCATGCTAGCTGGGGGTGCCTTTGCCAGTGAGAAGAGGAACTTCGTTGACTAGAGACCACCCATGAATGTTGTCAGTGCTATTTTGTCGTTGATGTCGTCGACCTTCAACACCTCGGCATTGAACCAAGTGATGTAGTAACGTAAAGCCTCAGTTTCTCCTTGCTTGGCATTGAGGAGGTACGTGGTCAGCCTCAAGTGTCTCTGGCCACCAATAAAGTGTCATACGAACAGTTTGCTCAACTAAATGAACGAGTAGTTGGAGCCATTTTTTAGCTTACTGAACCACACGCGAGCTGACCCCTTCAGAGTGGTCGGGAATGCTTGGCACATGATTTCATTTGGGATGGCGTGTAGATGCATATAGGCTCTGTACGTTTCTAGGTGGTCCAGGGGGTTTTTTAGTCCGCCGAAGGCATCCATCTAAGGCATTATGAACTTGAATGGCAAGGGTTCGGCCACGATAACTGCCGAGAACGATAAATATGTCTTCGATACCAACTTATCAATGATCATTGCCATTTTTCCTTTCGTAGCCGCCATCATGTTGAGCTGGTCTTTGATCTCTCTCAGCTCGGCCTCCATAGCGATTGAGGCTTTGACCCTCTCGGGCTGGGTGCCCCCGGCTCGTCTTGGGGCTTAGGGTTGACCCTTGGGGCGTGTCACACCCCAATTTGAGAAAGGAGACCGGCCATAGTTATTGGGTCTTGGCCCAATGAACTAAGAAAGTCTTAATCAATAATTAGCTAATAATATGCTAAAAAGATCACAAATATCAATGATTTAATCAATTTAAATCATATATAATAAATATGAAACAACAGCCCATAATATCTCATCAATGTTATCTCAACCAATTCATAAGCAAATGCTATTTTTTCAATGCGAAAATGAGAAATGCATGTCCTAGAGGTCTTATTCTTGAATTCCTTGAAACTACCGAGCCCATCAACTAGCTTCTTTCTTGATTACCTAAAATGTGTAATTTTACAACGTCGACTAAATATGGTGAATGAAAGCATGCATAATAATATACAGTTTAAAATAGGAGATTCAAATAGTTTGTACTTTAAATATTATTATAGTATGAGATACACTGTATAACCAAAAGGATGTCAACACAGGACATCATTTCCTTTGCCAAAATATTCACATTTTTCTTGTGATCTCGATATCTAGACGAGTCACCAACATTTATCAAAATATTTATATTTTTTGCGTGATCTCGGTATCAAGATGAGTCACCAACATAAATCTCAACTGGACATCAGAGGTGTCCACAACATCTCATTGCATAAAATATCAACAGTATAACCAGGACATAATAATGTCAAATATAAAAATCCATGCATAAACATGACAACATGATAATAACGGAATAGCGATATGATCATTAATATATGTGTGGGAAACCATCAACAACAACCACAAGAACAGCCTGGGTGCAAGTGCCAAAAATCATAATACTCGGGGCAGTCTCGACCTATTGGATCCAATCATAGAACATAGAGTCACCACAGGGTGGCGCTTAGGCATTTTTCCTAAGATGATCCAGTCTCAGGTCACCGGACACCCCAAGAATATCTCTTAAACAGTTGAGTAGCTAGGGTCACCCAAGTCTCCGGGCTGGGTTTGTTCCCTAATTGGCCAGAGTCACCCCGTAGGGCCTATCCCCCGGACTTTTCACATGGTCCCAATAGAGAAGTCACATAATCGCCCCATAATAGATGAGAAAACTATTTGTATATCATAAAATATTTATATCATGATTGTAATAAGAGAATATCATAATAGTTTTATCCAAAACATTTAAATATATACATTTTTCCTGTCAAAGTAGTTTGAAAAATATGGAGATTTTATAGATACATAGTATGACAATCCATTCACCTGATATCTAATGCAAGCTCTAATGTAATAGTAAAGCGAATGTTGGAATTCTCATCACCCTGATTATGCAATGCAATACATCATAATTTATAAATAAAGCTAATAAAACTATTTATAGCTACCAAACGGACCCTTTCCCTATTTATAAGTTTTAATATTTATTTCTGGTATTAAATTAATCATTAATTAATTTAATTTATCATTAAACTGTTGCTTAAACAGAGCCTAAATTTTAGGATTAACCCATGAATTATTTTCTATGAATTTTGGTTCTGTGAGTCGACCCAGATTGCATGTGAGTCGACACAACAGAGGGGTTCAAGGTGAAAAAGTCACCACAGGCGACCATGAGTCGACACAGTAAGGCCGTGTATCGACTCAAAGGTAAAAGGTCTAGGTATCTCACTAATAGGCCACTGTGAGTCAACTCAAAGGGTCTGTAAGTCGACCCAAGTCCCTCAGGTCACCATGGGTCGATGCAATGAAGGCATGTGTTAGCTCTAAGGTAGGAAACTAAGGCATACAGTACTGTGAGTCGACCCAAAAGGATGGTGAGTCAACCCAAAGGGTAAGAACCCATGACATAGGCACAACAAGTGACTGTGAGTCGACCCAAAGGCATGGTGAGTCGACCCAAGGAAGAGTGAGCTGAGATAGCTCCTCATTCAGTCGACCAAAATAGGAATGAGTCGACTCACAGAAAAAGTGAGTCGACCCAAGTCCCATAGGTGGAGCATAAGTCAACTCAAAGGATTCATGAGTCGACTCAAGGAGGTCTAGCAGAGGTTATGAGTTGACCCAAACCAAGGCCTGATAAACAATCGAGGGCTTGGTTTCATGAGTCGACTCACCTTCCACGTGAGTCGACTTACTGGCGACGGGCTCAGCTTCCACGGGATGTGAGTCGTCTCAACCCATGTCTAAGTCAACCTAAAGCTTCGGACCAGAGATTTCAATGGCTGAAATCTCTGATTCCAGGGTATTTTCTCTTATTTTCTTCATGGTTTGTTATGCATGTTTATTTTCTCATAAAACTGAGTGATATATCTACATATATGTGCCATTTTATGTGATATGTATATATATCTATACATGGTTTCATATATCTCTGTTATGTATATATATATCACTATTATATATTTATATATATATATATATATATATATATATCAATGTCTACGTCTCTGGTTCTCTTACATCAATCGGTGAACGTGGTATATTCATATATGTTTGTATGTTTTTGTAACTATTAAAGATGGAGTTATTCAGAGTAATAATTATATGGTGGTATTTATATATATGTGTATATATACATCCCTGTATTATGAAACTAAAACAGAGGATGTAATTGAACGAACCTAAGATAGGAAGGAGACGAAGATGATGGCCACGGTGGCACCGGTGATGGGTGGCGATGCTAGTGATGATGACGTTGGTGGTGGTGGTATTGCTCGGCGGTGGTGACTGCAGAGCAGCGATTCTGGGCAGAGGGGAGCAGCCGAGAGAGAGGAGGAGATTTACAGAGAGAGATATCAAGGACAGTGATGAGGATAGAGGAAGAGAGGATCCTATTTATAAAGGATTGTCATCTGATAATCAGGGATCACACCCACGATTTTGCACTTGCATTCTATTCTTCAAAAAATACAAACCACCAGCTATCATCTCACATGCGCAGAGACTTTCTTTTTATTTTATTTTCAATTTTTTTGTCTCCTCTTTTTCTTTTATTTTATTATTATCATATATTCTTTTACTATATTAAAAATTTCAAAATCTTTTTATTAGTTTATTTAATTAAATTCTTAATTATTTAGTTATTTTAATTAATTAATTTATTATTTTATTTTTAATGATTTATTTTTAAAATATCGGGTTTCACAATATTTCTCTATTTTTCTTGTATATTTATTTGCACCCAATATGTTTTACCCCATTAGTTGGATCGACAAGTTTTCAGACCCGAATGAAATACATGGAGTCCATTTCAGATTTCATAATATTTTGCCAAAGATCTGCATCTTTGTCTAAAAGTACCTCTTTGTAGTTACCGAATTCGGTATCCTGCTCTTCTAGAATTTTGTTATATGACTCACCCAAAAGAGTATACCTCTCGAGTAAACGAATTACCCTCCCACTACGATGAAGTTTTCCCTGTGGATATGTTGTCATGACAAGTGGTGAATCATTATGTACTGGTTGTATCTTAGAAGACTGTGCTGGTGTCTCTCCTCTCAACTCTTCAAGAACCACACGGGGCCTAGATTGGTGATTTAACATATAATCATCTTCTAAGAATTGAGCATTGGTGCTAACAATGACCTTTTGATCTTTAGAATTATAGAACAAACCACCTTTCGTTCATTTGGGATATCCGATAAAGAAACAGACTTCTGATCATGATTTCAACGAATCGACATCCTTCTTCTGCACGTGTGCTGAGCACCCCTAAAAATTCGAATATGTTTTAGACTAGGTTTGAGCCCAATCCACAGTTTTTTAAGAGTAGAAGGTAATACCTTAGTTGGTACTAAGTTCAGAATATAAGCCGTTGTTTCTAATGCATAATCTCAAAAAGAATCAGGTAAAATCAAATAACTCATCATGGATCTTACCATTCCCTTAAGAGTCCTATTTCTCCTTACTACTACATTGTTCTGCTAAGGCATACTAGGTGCAGACAACTGTTAAAGAATAATTATTTTTCTTAAGTGGTAATGTATGCGTGTTATTCACTTCATTATGTTACGATTGCATAAATATCAGGATTTAATGCATAAAGATCATTCACTAATATACCACGACAGATAATGTTTAGTATCCTTAATAATGACTCTATTATTAAAATAAACTAAACATCCATCTCGAATTAATACAGAAATCGAAATCAAATTCCTTCTGATTGAAGGTACATAAAAAATATTCTTAAAAAATTAAATTCCTATTTCTACCAAAAGATAAACTAATAACTCCTATAGCAACAACAACAACCCTAGTAGCATTACTCATGTACAGGTAGATATTCGCATCTCTAAGTTGTTTGATTTTTTGAAACCTCTACAATGAATTACAGACATGACTAGTGGCTCCCCTATCTACACACTAGGTATCGGTAGATAACGCCGCTAAACATGTTTCAACAACTAGAGAATAAGATTTACCTTCTGTGTTTCTTTTGTTGAGAAGATTCAGACAATTATTCTTGTAGTGTCTTGACTTCTTGCAGTGATAGCATTTACCTTTAAGTTTTTTCATATTTTTTTGACTAGGGCGGACTGTCTGTGCCTTAGTCTGCTGCTGAAACTTCTTCTTCTTCTCTTTGCCTTTCAGTTTAGAAGTAGAATAATTTTCAACAACAAATGCACTTGTTGATTTTCGAATAACACTTTCAGCTGGGTAAAGCACTTTCAATAGTTTTTCAAACGTGAAATCTAACTTGTTCATGTTGTAATTCAGGCGGAACTGCTGAAATAAGTCAGGCAGTGATTGGAGTAAGATATCGACCTGGGTTTTTCCATTAATTTCTGCTCTAAGGACCTGAAGCTCGTTCAGGAGACCGATCATCTTCAGAGCGTGGTCTCTAACTGGTGTACCCTCGGCCACAATTTTGTTTATTAAGGCCTTCATGGCGATCTGCCTAACCGCATGACCTTGAGCCCCAAACATTTATGTCAAGTTTAAGATCATGTCATAAGCAGTCTCCATAGACTGATGTTGATACTGCAGTACATCTGACATGAAAACCAGTATATAGTACCGCGTCATTCTATTAGCCTTTATTCACCTCAAGTAAAGCTAAATTTTCTCTTCGGTTGTCCCTTCACCAGGTACCGGTGGGCAGACCATGTCAAGAACAAATCTAAAATCTTCGAAAGTAAACACTATGTCTAAATTCCTTTTTCAAGTGATAAAATTCGACCCGATAAATTTGTGTTCTTTGAGAATTGTTGCAAGTGAATTGAACGCCATTTTAAATGTCAAGAATCAAAACTTAAACTTAATTAATTTTATAAAAAAAAAATTAATTCAATTTAAAATTTAGTTCTTTTAATCATTTATTTTAAAATTATTAATCGGCAACCCGGCACACCGTGATATAACAAGCCACGTTAGCGTGGACATCTACCAATAACATTCGTCCGAGCTGACCAGAAACCAATTAATTTACTTTTCAGGACATCAAACATTCTTAATAAAATTAAATAGCTGATATACCTTTGATCCCCAAAAATAATAGCAGTGACTCCGATATGGAGGATACTATTATTTTTGTTTAAGTGTATATCATTACTCTTAATTCGAAAAGACCATGTCCTTATACCGAATCTCTCATATGGAGATGATGTAATTCTACTGACACTCTTTATCGAATTACTCCTTACGGAGATTCATTCCGATAACCCACAACTATAGTCCATCCGATGGGGAGGCCAAAACTTAAAATCGGCACGCAGACTGCAATTTCATTACCAACGAACAAATAATGGAGATCGCGGGATTTATATGTGACTAAATTAATCTCCCACTTAATTTTTGAAAAATGAGAATTTTGAAAACATTTGTTAATTCTAATTAATTAAAACAAAATTTTAAACCCTTAATAATATCTGGGATAAAGATTAAAACTAATCCTGTTTAATTAATGTAGAAACCTAACAAAAGAATTATTAAACTTTAAACAATATTTTAATTCCGATTAAAATTCAGGTTTCCCTATTTAATTAATTAAAATATTTCTGTTTAAAATAAATAAAAATTCATTTAATTACGAAAAAATATTTAATCCAAGTTTCAAAACCGATTTAATTAAAAAAAATTTAAAACTCTAAATATTTCATAAACCCCGTAAATTAAACACAATAATTTCATTTGTTGTAATACAAACTATAAATAAAAAAATTAATTAAAATTAGGGTTTCTCCAATTTAATTAAAACTATTTTTGTTTTTAAATTTAAATTAAAACAAAACTATTTTAATTTCAAATTACGTTTGAATAAAAAATTTATTCTTTTTCCGTATCTACATTTTGTTAAAAAAATAAAACAAACCATACAAAGAATAAATAAATATTTATCCAAACAGATAATATGAAATAATAAAAAATGACTATTATGATCCAAGCCGTCCATCATCGAGCCAAATAAGGACCATTGGAACATCCGATTAGGAGATAATCCCGAATCACGAAAAATCTTCCAAATTCCGAAGATCATGCCATTCAGCGTTTCAGCATCCGGACGCTTGGCCCTTAGTCCGGACGTTCTTGACGTCTGGCACCTTCTGGAGAAAAACGTCCGAACATTTTTCTCCCACGTCCGGACGTTCGACGAACAAAAAGCTTTCTAGATAAAAACGTCCGGACGTTTTTGCCTAGCGTCCGGACGTAATCACGTTCTGGGCGTCGTCGCTGCCTGGTTCGGTCTCCGACGATCCATTTTGTTCCGTTTCTCGATCAAATACGAACCATAGTGAGTAGATATTACATTTAAAAAATCATATGCTTCATCCGTGGAGTTTACAAAACTATCATCCGAATCACATCGTCGGGGAAAAATCAGGAAATCATAAAATAAATAAAAACTATTATTCATACATTCAAACGGATCATAACAGTGGTGATACGCTGCAAAACAGAGATTAGCAACCACGTATTTGCAATCTACAAATAGCACCAGTGGACTTTGATACCACTTGTTGGGTGAAACTAGACTCATAAATTTTGGGTGAAACTAGACTTATATACATTTCTTTCAATATATGGATCATCTGTATGGGATGTTTCTGAAATTTACTAAAATTTTTCAAAGTGTATTATTTTCTGTGATTTCGACACAGAATATTAAAAAATGGCATAGGGGTTCTAAAATAAGTTTTTGGGTCAAACCAAAAATCACACATGTTAATGACATGCTGAAATAACTCTCTTCAAAACATATTTTTATTTAGGCTCTGTTTGGGTAGCACGAAAAATCCTAGATGTGACTTTAATCCATTGTTCTTCACTTTTTCATAACGTTTCTTGTTTCCATCTTCTTTTCTACCCTCTTACCCATGAAATAATTATTTTTATCCAATTTAAGATCACTTTATATGTTATGTTAGCATTTTTTATTAATTTTCCATAGGTTTCAACTTATTAATTTTTACCCATGCAATAATTATATATATATATATATATATACATTATTTGATTAATTATTTTAATAATTAAAGAGGTTAAAATTTATTTTGGGACCAAATTAATTCATTTGGATTAAATTATACTTTTTGTGTCTTTCTTTGGCTTGAGCTTGTAATTTAATTGATTGGGGTACTAATAAGATAATTGAGCTCAATTATTTATATATATTGGGCCCTCATGATCGAAAGCCCCAATTTATTTTTTTATCGAGTTTTTCCTAAATTTAGGCCTCATTTAGATATTTTATAATCTATTCTTCTTGAACTCTTAATTGAGTTGTTTGGTTCATGATTTTATTGGGCCCATATAATTGGGCTTAGTCTCATTCTCTATCCAAATTCTTATTTAAAATTTTGAGTTTTAGGAGTTTCTAGGCCTTACTTGGACCCATTTCGATTTTCTCGCCCTTTTCATCTTTCATAAGACATTCTAACTTGAAATTTTAAAGAAACTCTTCGTTCTCGATTGTTTTGGATTCTTTTTATCAATTCCATTTTTTTAGGTTTATCTCATTTTATATTCCATGCATTTATTCCTTTGATACTAGGGTTCGAATGCCACTCCTT
>JAUTBS010269830.1:0-11124 GCA_032361285.1 Aequorea victoria
TAAGTAGAGGCCGATCCTCGGATCGGGCGAGAGGGGTGCCTAACACCTTCCCCTTTCGTACTCTAGCTCCCGAACCAAAGATCTCTGGTAATGACGCGTTGGTTTACCTTGAAAATGGCCCATTTTTTTGATTTTTTGGTTTTCCTAAAAACCAAGTGACGACTCTGAAAAACTCACGCAGTCCCTAACCCACGAACGCGCATTTTGAGGGAAAACCCCTCTCCCCCTCTCTTTTCGGAGGAGGGGAAGATGAGAGGGGCGGGCCCCCCACAATCAGTAGCAGGTGATGCACCTCTAATTTACAGAGTGTTGTGATTTTGATGTCAAAACATCAAATAGTATGATACTCTCTAAAAAGGAAAGATAATATAGTATCCTCTTAAATGTCAAAGTAAAATACAGAGAAAGAGATACTGCAAAATTGACTTCTCTGTAAATGGAAGAACTAAACTTGTCACGAACTAATGTAATGTGATTGATGTTTCGTTGATAATGTTCGTATTAGACTGAGAGTGAGAGTATAAGAATAATGTATTCTTGTATTTGAAATTCTGTTTCTCCAAGTTCTTTTTCTAAGTTTTGTCTTTCTTCGTTGCACAGCTACTCTTTAAATAGTCCGTAAGAATATAGTCGTTGTTGGCCAACGATTTTGATCTTTCTTGAATCAAGCTAATTGATTTTTGAACTGATTCCATTTGATTCGATTTGCTCTTCATTTTGAATTTCGATCTCCATATAGCCATTTCCTTTCAAAAACCATTTCTAAAAATGACGCCGTGTCCAACTGTAACAGATCCCAAAATTTTGTAACTGAATATTCTTTGATTTGTTCCTCGAATCTTGGTGTTCTGATTTGAAATATTTTGGGATCTTTTCTATTAGTAAAATCAATCCTATAGAATTCAAAATCGATCGTTTAATCAAGCTGGAAGTCAAACAAATCACTGCGGAAATCGCGCACTGAGATCGTGCACTTGTGTCGATTCACATTGGGTTGTGTCGACCCAAGTTCCTTAAATCACAGAATCTGCTTATATCATGTCGACCCATGTGAAGAGGTACCGACTCAAGTTCCATGTTTCTCGACTGTGTGTCGACTCATGTACTGGTTATGTCTACTCAAAATGTTTCAGGCTCTGTTTCTGTCTTAGGCTTCATTCGTGTTGACTTATGTGGAGATGTGTGTCGACTTAAAACTACTTCATCTTCTATTTCTTTTCTCTATGTTGACTCAGGTGAAATGTGTGTTAACTCAAACTGTTGATGCCTTTGTATCTTTGACAGGCCTTGACTTGTGTCGACTTATGTGAGGCTTGTGTCGATCCAGACTGTCTTGTGTCGATTGAGATGTTGCATTGTGTCGACTCTAGCTATCTTGTGTTGACTCAAATATTCTTTGTGTCGACTCATGTTTGTCTGACTTCGAAAATACAAAGGAGATGTCTCTATTGTGTCGACTCAAAAGACATTTATGTGAACCCAAAAAGACTACAAGTTTTTATACTGGTTTTCATTAATTCTGAGCTTTAAGTCCTATTTGGTAACTTCTTTAATGAATTTCTGAAACATCTTAACAACTCATTAACATATATGGTAAACCCCAATTATGAGTGTTAACCTTTCATAGACATTTAAATTTATTTGAGTCATTTTAATTTATCTATAAAATATATGTTTTCACAAAAACACTTAATCTTTAAGGCTTTATTTGTTATCATTAAAATCAATTAACTTATTATAAAACCTTGGGGTTAATAATCTCCTCCCTTCTTGATGATGGCAAACAATTTAAATACATTCATTAATGTAAGAAAAACCTTTTGTATGATTCATCAATTATTTTGAAAAACTTTCCCTAAAGATATGCTTCTTTTTTAAAAGAGATTTCAAAAATTGTTTATGAAGATATAAATCAAACATGATAAAGCATTTACTTGATACCAAATAGATATAATCAGACATATTCATGGGAGAATTATTGTTGTGACAATTTGATATCAATAATTAATTATAAATAAACATTTTCATGATAGAATGATTTGATACCAATTATAACATGAACATATGATAGATTAATTTGACACAAAACATGGTAATACCAATTATTGATTTGTAAAAGAGTGATACCAATCAAACAAACAATTTCTTAACAGATGATACCAATTGAATATAGTTTGGACAAATGATACCAAAAACACTTAAAGGAATGATTGATGTTATTCAATTCAAATGTGGACTAATATCATTTCATGTAAACTCATTTTTCTAGTAAGCCTTGTTTTTCTTTAAACATTCTAAGTCTTGTTTTTCTTCTGTTAAACATTTCTCCCCCTTTGTCATCTCAAAAAGATCATGTATAAAGGGATACAAACCATAAAATGGAAAATATTCATACACCAACTCAGAGATAGCATTCATAATGAAGTAATCAACTATGCATAACAACAAGTATAGAGAGGGAAAAAAAATTATTTCATTCACAAATGTATGTTATGTTTGCATAGCCTTGAGAGAATTTATAGAGAAAGAAAGAAAATCTATCTAGAAGTCATTCATATGCTTCTTCCATTTAGCTTCACATTGAGCGTATTTTTCTTCTTTATTTTTTTGTTTGCGTTTATACATGGCTGCTTCCTTATTTTTTTCAGCTTGTATTTGGGTAAAAAGATCAGATTGAAAGAAATATGTGGGGTTCTTTGGTTTGACTGACTCAGCGATTTTCTCATTTCCTTTGTCTTTGCCCGAAAACTGACCCTTTTTCTTAGAGGTGGAAGACTTGAAGTCTTTGGACAAGATTTCCTCAACGTGAACTCCTTTGACTGGAGCTACTGACTAGTTGAGGATTTCTCTTGAAAGTCTTGTAGCTTTGTCTTCAGGAGTCTCTAACCTTATTTTAGCTGAGTTCATGAAGTCCTGAATCTTCCTTAGGACTTCAGTCATCTGTCCAGTGGGTCCATGTTTGTAATCAGTGTGTATAGCTTTGAGGAGCATGGCACTGGCGACAGAAAATGCATTCATCTGCCTCTTCATGTCTTGACCCAATGTGAGGCTAGTTTGGCATACACCATCTATTTGGTCATTGAGGTCAGACAGTATCGATTGAGCCTCAATTGCTCACTGACCATGTGACACTATTGTTCTTGGAATTGTTCAACTTGAAACTCATAGAAGGTCATTCTTTCATTAAGTTTCTTATTTATGTCAACAAGATGGTCAAGTTTGGCATGAATGTTCTCTAAAGAAGATGAAGAGAAGGATTGGAAAGCAGGAGCAGAGGTTGAAGGAAAAGGTGAATGAGGTGAAATAACAGTGGGATGTGGAAGTGTAAAAGAAGTTTGTGTAGGAGGGGAAGGTCTGGGTTCTCATCTTCTAGCCATTGCTGAATATGTGGGGTTTGAATCCCACTGCAGGATAGATCAGCAGGAAGATGAGGGGGTATGGTGGTGGTTTGAAGAGCTTGTGGTCATGATCGATCATGGGGTGGACAGGGTGATGGAGTGGCACCAGGCCTGACCCATTTGCTCTCAATCTCAACCAGTCACATCATTTTTAGGGTGGACTTGTTGTAGATATGGGTATGGTAGAAAGAGATGGATAAAGAGTCCTTAATACTTATCTTAAAGTGTTTAAAGTTTTTTTTGAAAATCATGCCATGAGGGATGATGTTCTTGGTGGATTGAACAGCTTTCCATATATCAAAGAGAAGGAGATGGCCAAGGTTTATTGATTCTTTGTTCACAATGCACTATATTACCAATAAATGAATAAAGGTAACATTGAAAAAATTCTCTCCTTGGGACAAAAACATATGGTTCACCATGTGGTAGAGAATGCGGTATTCAGGTAGAAGGTGATTGGCGTCAAAGATTTTGTCAGGGCTAATGTCTACTCTACCAGAGATAAGAAAAATAAATTCCTCAAGAGGAATGTCTTGGTAGCTTTAGCATTTGGAGGTACAATCTAGAAGATGGGTTCCACTAGGGGCTTCTAGGAGTTGGTTGATTAATTGATCTCCAATCACTAGGTCTTTTCCTTTGACATAGGTAGAGATGGATAACTTTTCAGAGCCCTCTGTCAAATGCATATGGGCATAAGTTATCCTGACCAATTCAGGATATACTGGCTCTTTGATGGTTACAAATTTGTACCATCTGAGCTCAGTGAACTAGTCCCTGAAGTGCATGCCAGTAGAATCAAAGAAATCAAAATCTACGCACCTCCCATCTGGGACTTAGCGAGATTTAAAGTTTTTGAAAAACTTATCTTGGACTTCAGGGTCTAGACAGACGAGAGAGGATGATGGGTCTTACCCTTTTTGGTTTTCTTGCTCGAACTTTTAGGTTAGTCTTTCCTTCTTCGTTTGGTAACGGATGATGGTGGGTTTGAAGCTTCCATTGTTGATTCTTGAGTTCTTGAGAGAGGTTGAAGCTCACAGTGATTTCTAGGACTTTTTCTTTGTAGTCGAGGATGTGTTTTTCATCGATGAAGATGTCGAAAACAATGTGGGGGTTTTATGGTGAAGGATCAAAGAAGAATGGTGAAGGGTTGCGATGGTTGACTTTTTAGAGGTACACGAACCAGAGAGAGATTGTGAGAGAAAAAAAGGAGTGAGAATCTATTTTGAATTAATGGGATATACATAACACTTGAAATATTATATACCCGTTATGCTTAGGTCGACACATCAAGGTTTGAGTCGACACATATGCATGTTAGGGAGTCAACGACTGAGGGGAATCTCCTTGAGTCGACACATATCCTATATGTGTCGACAGCAATGCCTTATGAGTTGACACAACAACGTGTGGGTCGACCCATTAGCTTCATTGCTGAGGCCATGGAGTCCTAAGTCGACTCAACTCTTCCGTGAGTCGACACATGTGCATATAAACATGGAATTTCAGCAACAACAATACATATATCATGGATTTAACATTCCTAATTCACCTTTTATGAAATTTAACCTTTCTTCACTTAATGGTTTGATAAAAATATCAGCTAATTGAAGTTCTGTGCTAATAAATTCTATTGTTATATCACCTTTCTGCACATGGACTCTTACAAAGTGTTGTCGTATTTCTATATGCTTTGTTCTTGAGTGCTGGATAGGATTTTTAGTTAAATTAATTGCACTTGTATTATCACATTTAATTGAAATTTTATGATATTTAAGATTAAAGTCTTCCAATTATTGTTTTATGTATATAACATTTGAGTGCAACAACTACCTACAACTATATATCCAGCTTCTATGGTTGAGGTAGCTACATAATTTTGTTTCTTACAAAACCATGAGACTAGGAAATTTCCTAGGAAGTGATAAGATTCACTAGTACTCTTACGGTCTAACCTACAACCAGCAAAATCATCATCCAAATAACTTAATAAAATAAGAGAGTTGTTCTGAGGATACCATATGCCTAGATTAGTTGATAATATTAGATACCTAAAAATTCTTTTTACTGCTATTAAATGTGATTCTTTTGGATCTGATTGATATCTTGCACATAGACATACACTGAACATAATATTAGGTCAACTTGTAGTTAAGTAAAGGAGGCTTCCGATCATACCTCGATATTTTTTACTATCGACTGATTTACGTTTCTTATCCTTGTCAATTATTGTTGATGTGCTCATGGATGTTGTGTATGGTTTAGCACCTTCCATATCAAACCTTTTCAATAGCTCGTTAGTGTATTTGGCTTGATTTATGAATGAAACTTTTTTGGTTTCCTTTATTTGGAGACCGGGAAAGAAATTAAGTTCTCCAATCATACTTATCTCGAATTCTTCCTACATGATCTTAGATAACTCTTTGCATAGACTATCATTAGTAGATCTAAAGATAATGTCATCAACATAGATCTGTACTAATAACATGTCTTTACCTTTTTGTTTGATAAATATGGTTGAATCTAATTTTCCTTTAGAGAATTATTTTCTATTAGGAAACCACTTAGTCTTTTATACCAAGCTCTGGGTGCTTCTTTTAATCCATATAAAGCTTTTGATAACTTGAAAACATGATCAAGATGTTTGTGGTTCTCAAAGCTTGGGGGTTGCTTTACATATACTTCTTTATTTCTGTATCTATTTAAGAATGCGCTTCTAACATCTATTTGATATAATGTAAAGTCCCTTTGACATGCAAATGCTAACAACATTCTTATAGCTTCTAATCTTGCTAAGGGAGCACAGGTTTCTTCATAATCAATTCATTCTTCTTGGTTATAACCTTGGGCTACTAGTCTAGCTTTGTTCCTACTATATTTCCAGATTCATCTTTCTTGTTTCTAAAGATCTATTTTGTACCTATGACAGACATATCATTAGATCTAGGAACTAAGATCCAAACTTTATTTCTTTCAAATTGATTAAGTTCCTCTTGCATGACATTTACCCAATACTCATCATTTTAGCTTCTTGGATATTTTTGGGCTCTATTTGATAGATGAAAGATAGATTATTGCACACGTCTCTAACTAGAGATCTAGTTGTTACTCCTTTTGTGGGTTCACCTATGATTTGGTCTTTTGGATGATCTTTAATTAATCTTCTATAAGGATTCTCAACTTGTGGTAATTCTTTTGATTATTCTTTATCTTTGCTATGTTGAGATATATCAAGAGTTATATTATTTACATTTTCTCTTATTACTTCAAGATCATCATGAGCATGTTTTCCACATAAGGGAACCTTTGTTTCTTCAAAGACCATATGCATTGATTCTTCAACAGTTTGAGTTCTTTTAATATATACTCTGTAGGCTTTACTCATTGTTGAATAACTTAAAAAGATACCTTCATCAGATTTAGCATCAAATTTTCCTAGGTTATCTTTGGTGTTTGAGATGAAACACTTACACCCCAAAACATGAAAATAATCAATGTTGGGTATCCTACCGTGCCATAGTTCATAAAGGATTTTATTTAATTTGGATCTAATGATTACCCTATTTGATAGATATCATGCTATGTTTACAGCTTCAACCCATAAATATTTAGTTAGATTATGTTCATTAAACATTGTCCTAGCCATTTCTTGTATAGTTTTATTTTTCCTTTCAACTACACTATTTTGTTGAGGTGTCCTAGGTGTGGAGAAATTATGACTTATGCCATTTTCATCACAGAAAGCTTCAAAGTCTTTATTTATAAATTCTCCTCCTTTATCACTTCTAATGTTGTTTATCATATAATCTTTTTTATTTTGTAATCTTTTACATAGCTTAACAAAATGTGTGTGAGTTTCATCCGTGTGTGCAAGAAACATTACCCATGTATATCTAGTGTAATCATCTACAACTACGTAGGTATAATGTTTTCCTCCTAGACTTCCCTTAGATGTAGGACGAAAAAGATTCATGTGAAGGAGTTGTATAGGCCTAGATGTTGATATATGATTATTGTTCTTAATGGATGTTTTACTTTGTTTTCTATATTGACAAGCATAAAATATTTTATCTTTGATGAATTTGGTTTTGAGAAGACCTTTTTATAAGTTTATTTTTAGATAACTTTGTAATTAGTTCCATATTAGCATGTCCTAATCTTCTATGCCATAACCAACTAGTTTCATTAATCACAGCTAAACATTTAATATTTTGTGATTCAATATCATCAAAATCTATCGTGTATGTATTTTCATTCGTATGTCCAACAACCAGAATCTTATTATCATTAACATTTTCTACCCTACATGCATTAGATTCAAAAATAACTTTGTACCCTTTATCACATAGTTGGTTTATGCTTAACATGTTATGTTTTAATCTATCAACTAATAAAGTATTTTCAATTGCTAGACAGGAATTCTTACCAATGGTTCCAACTATGATAATTCTACCTTTTGAGTTGTCACCAAAGCTTACATGTCTTCCATTCTTTGATGTGATAGAGATGAATTTGTTTTTGTCGCCCGCTATGTGTTGGGAGCATCCACTGTCTAGGAACTATTTGTCATTGTGTGGAGTTGACTTTAAGCATATCTACAAAATAAACAATCATACGGTTTCTTTTGGTACTCACTTTTTCTTGGGTTCATTAATGTTAGTTTTAGTATGATGTAGGTTTTTAGGAACTCATATTTTGTTTTTATCAGGGCAATTCCTTTTAACATGCCATAGTCTTCCACAGTGTTCACAACATGGTATTTTATGATTGGTTAGGTCTTTTAGAAATTTTTGATCGTTTGACTTTTCATAACCTAAGACAGCTTTGTTATAAACACATTTTTGTTAACCTAAGACTTTATTAAGGTTTTTCTTCACCTTTGGAAAACTTTGTGACGGTTTCAAAATTGTCTTTTGCTTTTACTTTCAAAGATTCATTTTCTTTTTCCAAAAAGATTATTCTTTCATTGTGTGGCAAAGTATTTTTATCAACATTTAAGGTTTTATTTAAAGCTTGTAGATTTTCTAATTCTTTTGAAAGATTTAAAATTTTCTTTTTCAGAGTTTTATTTTTCAAGTTCATTTTTTCAAATTCATCATGCAACTCATTGAAAGCATCATAAAGATTATTATAATCAAAAGAGTCTAGTATTACCTCATTGTCACTGTCATATTCTTCATTTTCTATAAGATAAAGATTTACAGTCTCTTCATCACTTGAGGTTGATTCTTCTTGACTTTCGTCTGAATCATCCCATGTAGCCTTCATTACTCGTTTGCTGAATCTCTTTGATTTGTCTTTCTTTAGTAGTGGACAATCAGCTTTGAAGTGTCCCAGTTTCCTGCATTCGAAGTAGACCAGGGGATCTCTCTCTATTGAATCATTTTTGTTTGATTCATTTTTGTTGAAGTCCTTGAAAGGTCTTTTTTTTTGAATTTTCTTTATTTCTAAAGAAATCTATTGAACTTTCTATTGAGAAGGGCTATATCATCCTCTTCATTTTCAGATTCTTCTTGGTCAAATGATTCTGGTTGTGAGCACCAAGGAAACTGAGATTCTTTGCTTCTTGAATAGCGGCGACTTTTGCATCCCAACTTTTCGGTAGAGATTGTAAAATTTTTCTAACATTCTCAACGTTAGTGTACACTTTACCAAGAGATTTTAAAGAGTTAATAATATTGGTAAAACGTGTAAACATGGTAAATATATTTTTATTGTTATTCATTTTAAATAATTCATATTCACGTACAAGCATGCTTATCTTAGAGTCTTTTATTTGATTAGTACCTTGATGAGTTATTTCCAACTTATCCCAAATTTCTTTGACAGTATCACATATAGAGATTCTATTAAACTCATTGAGATCTAAAGAGCAATATAGAAGGTTCATGGCTCTAGAATTACGTTGCATTTGTCTAATGTCATTCTCATTCCATTCTAGTTCGTCTTTTAGAATAGTTGTTCCATCAATAATTTTGACTGGTCTTTTAGGACCGTATACTGTAATTTTCCATAACTCATAATCTACGACTTGTATGTATATTTTTATTTTAGCCTTCTAATAATTATAGTTTGTTTAATTGAACAAAAGAGGTCTATTTATGGATTGTCCCTCGGCGAGGGTGGTTCCAATAGAGGTTTCCATAAGGATCATCTAAGATTGTTAGGTTGAATATATAGAGACGAGGCTCAGATACCAATTGTTAAGTACAGAGTGACCCTAGAGGGGGTGGTGAATAGGGTCTCTAATAAATAATATAGTTTTCAAAGATTTATTTAAAATAAATATAATCTAGCAACCTATATATGCAAGCAAATAGACAAGTCAGAGATTGAGGATAGAGTTAGAGAGCAACACCAAGATTTATAGTGGTTCGGCTATCCTAGCCTACACCCACTCCTCAAACACCTCTTGAGAATTACTCCACTATGGATAAAGCACTTACGGGTGTGCTCCAAACCTTTAAAAGATCCATACAGCTATTTTCTAAAGCTTTCACTGCTTCTAGCACTTGTAATCTTTTACAGAAGATGATCCAAGCTACATTCCAAAGCTCGTAGTTTCTAGCACTTGGATTCTTTCCCTTTGTGTGCTACACCACACACAAAGATCAGTGGCAGGTGACTCACCTCTACTTTACAGAGTGTTGTTGTAATTTTGATGTCAAAACATCAAAGAGTATGATACTCTCTTAGAAGAGCAGATAATACAGTAAGCTCTCAAATGTCAAACTAAAATACAAAGAATGAGATTTTATAAAATTGACTTCTCTGTAAATAGCAGAACTGAACTTCTCACGAACTGATGTAATGGATGCTTCATTTATGATCTTCGTATCAGACTGAGAGTGGTTGTATGAGAATGATAGATTCTTTGTATCTCGAATTCTGTATATTAAGTTCTCTTTGTTCTGTGCAGTTCTGTCTTTTGAAATGACAGAGCATTCCCTTTTATAGCCTCTATAACATAATCGTTGAAACTTTTGAATATCACGATCTGATTCTTCTTAAAATCAAGTAATGATTTGATTTGATCTGATATGATTTCAAATCATCCTTAAATGTAGATTTGATCCTCAGAGAGTCGTTGAAATTCAAATCTTCATTCTGAAATTGTACTAGAACTTCCATCTTTTCTTCGCATCAAATCCCCGAAATTACGTAACAGAATATTCCTTGATTTGTTTCACGAATCTTAGTGATCTGATTTGAAATGTTTTGAGATCATTTCAATAAGTAAAATCGATCCTTTTTAATTTAAAATCAATCCTTAAATTACGCTAAAATTCAAACAAATCCTGCAAAAATCGAGTACTGAGATCGCGCACTTGTGCCAACTCACTTTGATTTGTGTCAACCCAAGTTCCACAAATTATGGAATTTGCTTGCTTTTTGTCGATCCATGAGAAGAGGTGTCGACTCAAGTACTGGTCGTGTCGACTCAAAATACTTCAGCCTCTGTTTCTTGTTTCAGACTTTGGTTGTGTCGACTCATGTGGAGATGTGTGTCGACTCAAAATACTTCAGCCTCTGTTTCTTGTTTCAGACTTCGATTGTGTCGACTTATGTGGAGATGTGTGTCGACTCAAAATACTTCAGCCTCTATTTTTTGTTTCAAACTTTGGTTGTGTCGATTCATGTGGAGATGTGTGTCGACTCGAATTGCTTCAGACTTAGAATTCTATTTGTGTTGACTCATGTTCAATGTGTGTCGACTCAAATTGTTGAT
>JAUTBS010269941.1:0-11123 GCA_032361285.1 Aequorea victoria
AAAAAGAGTGGAATCAACACTTTTCCCATTTTCATCTAAATCTAGCTTAGTAGCAGTACTCATGGGTGTGTCAAAAGATTTTGCTTCATCCATTTGAAATCTTTTTAGAAGGTCTTTGACATATTTTGATTGATTCAAAAATATTCCTTTTAGGGTTTGTTTGATTTGGAGCCCAAGAAAGAAATTTAATTCTCCCATGATTTGGAGCTCAAATTTGCATTCTACCTCTTCTTCCCTCATAATTAATTAATTGTAGGAGATAATTATACACATAAATATACCTCAAAAAGATAAAAATATATATAATAATTAAATTATGGGAGAAAACTACCCAAAAAAAATTAAAACTTTATTTCTTCCCCATTTTCTCATAATGTTTGAAGTGACCAAACTATCATCAAATCAACTATTTTGCATGTCCTCTTGTAGCCTTTTAGAATACTTAGAAGTCTTATGAGATCATCCAAATAGTGGGATGATTGACTAATTTAAAAAATAAATTAATTTGGAAGTCTTGGAAAATTAGTTCCATAACTTAGCCTATAAATACCTCACTCCTCCCAAGCCTCCCAACCTTTATTTCCTCTCTCCACTCCCTCTCCTCTCCTCATCCATTCGGCCAAACCAGAAATAAAGGAAGGAGAAAGAGAAAAATAAGAAAAAAAAAGAAGAAAAAGAAAGAAGAAGAAAGAAGAAGAAGAAGAAAAAGGAAAAGATCAAGGAAGCAAGAACTTTCTTCTAAGTCCTAGAACTAACAAGTAAAAATGTTCTAAAACCCTTCATTACTTTCCCTAATATCACTTTCTTATCTTCATACCTCTCTAAGATAAAATAATGATGGACAAAAATGGAGGAAAATGAAGATAGTTCACGAAACCAAGAAAGGAAGTAAAACCTATGTTATAGGAAAGTTTGAAATGAACCAAAAATGAAGAACAAATAATCTATAAAATTATTAATAACTTTTTATTGGATGTATTATGATGTTATGTTATGTTTGGACAAGCTTTTGATGAGTTAAAATAGGAATGATTATTGGATGTTTGAGTTTGCAAAGAAAGGACCAAAACAGAGTAGTTTTAAGGCCAATCCTTAAATTTTCGTGGGAACCAAATGAACTATAAATAAAAAGATGTTTATAAAAGAGGTTATTTAGTGTGTCTTTAGTGTGTGTGATTTTTGGTTGGACCAAAAAATGTATTTTAACACCTTTGCTAATTTTGAAATTTCTGTGACAGAGAGTCAGAAACGGAGTCTACTTTGAACCTTTGTATCTTTCTCTGTAAAAATCTCATTATGATGATTCACATATATATAAGAGTCTAGTTTCACCCAGTTTTTACAGAAGTTGATTTCATTAAGTATATTGTTGAATATGTCTATTTTTTCAAACGGACCCCTCTGTCGACAAATTATGTTGTAGTAGTTTTTGGACCCCTTTCTGTTCCCAATCAGTTCTCGGTTTTTTCATGAACAATGTAGAGAGTACCGTAATCTAGCTCTATGTAAATTTTCATAATTTTGCAGTGAGGTGTGATATTTTTAAAGTATTTTAAGATCTCTGTGGAAGATTCTGGAATGTTACTATGTTCTGAAAAACAAAGTGTTTAAGGCTCCTTTAACCCTAAGTCTTGTTTGTTTCCTATTTAAACATCATCCAAGGGGTTGAATGTATGTTTATAGATGGAATGAATGTTATATAATCTAAACTCATGTTATGGAATCTCTCATGCATGGCCTTAGTCTTGGGTGGGGTGTTCACCTTGTGTCTAGCTTGGCTAGGATTGATTCTTGTTAGATATTGTGATTGTGGTTGACAAGTTCACGTGGTTTGTGACTTGGGTTTGATCTTGTGATGGAGTGGGTGGTTTTCCTTCCATGTTGTGACCTTGGGATGATGGTTCTGGGGTGCAGTGGAGTGAATTCCTCACCTGGCCATACCCCGTCGCCCAGTGTTGTTTGGTGCACCGTGTTGAACTGATGAATTTAACACATACTAGTCAGGGACTTAGAGGGATGGTGGTTCCAAGGTGAAGTGGAGTGAACTCCTTACCTGGCTATATCCCACCGCCCTTGGGACATTCATGAGCTAGTTGAGTATGTCACTCGGCTACGGTTCATGGTGTAACAACGTGGGTCTTTAAGATCGGTTCAAGCCAGGGGCTCACATGAAATAGTGGGTATGTAACCCACTATGAGTCATGGTGACTGCCAATGGGGGACTGTATCATGGCTTTCTGGCAGCTTAAATGTTTGAAGTTGTATGTTTGGGTAGTTATGTTTTTTCGGATCCTTTCGTCGTAAAGGAGTCCTGTTTGTGAATCAGAGTTTACAGCATTTTCGCATATCATGTTTTATTATATCCTGTTGTATGTATTAAGTTTTAGAAATGTTGGGTTCAGGAGTTTCTTTCTGGGCTTCGCAGCTCATGGTGTTTCATGCCAGGAAATGAAGAGGAGGATACAATCGAAGAGACTGCAGAGGAATATGTGGAGCCATGACTCACCTGATCAAGTAGCATCTGTTCTTGGAGAAAGTTTAATTTCTGTAATCTTTTTATTGTTGGATTGTAATAATTAAACAAGTTATGTAATGTGTGAAAATACAATCGTTATTATCTATGATAAATATTAAATTATGTTGGATGGTTGTTGTTAGAATAACCCTAAATACTATATGTATGTCTTATAGCGAATCGGATTTTCGGGGCGTTACATGGGCCGGCCCAATTTGGTTTAAATGTCCCTCTTAGATCAAAGATAGGGGCTTGGATTTCTTTGAGTACGAAGTCCCCTTCCTTGAGGTTCCTGGTCTTGACCTTCTTGTTAAATTTTCGGGCTACACTTTTTTGATAGCCTTGAACATGAAAGAGCGCCGTCAGTCTTCTTTCGTCGAACAAAGGTAAATCCTCAAAACGATCCCTCTCCTCTTTTTCTTCTGGTATATTACACTCTGCTATAACTATGAGAGAAGGAACTTTTAGTTCTACGGGTAGGACAACTTCTATTCCGTATACTAGAGAGTAGGGGTGACTTCTTTCAAAACTTGAATTGACATCCTGTAGCCCCAAAGGGCGAATGACAACTTTTTTGGCCTATCCTTACTGGATTCTATTGTCCTTTGTAGAATTCTCTTAATGTTTTTGTTAGCCGCTTCAACTGCTCTGTTTGTCTGCGACATGTATGGTGATGACTTGTGCGTGACGATTCTATATTCTTTCATTAAATCTAGTACTTCCCCTTGCAAGTGAGATCCATTGACGAATATGATTTCATGAGGAACGCCATATCGGCATATGATATTCTGCTTGATAAACTTGGTCACGTGAGAAGCTTTAAGGACTGAAAAGGAATCAGCATCGACACATTTTGTTAAATAGTCGACGTCTATCAAGATGAATTCGTGCCCATTCAAAGCTTTTGGCGTGACCTTGCCAATTATGTCTATTCCCCAAACTAAAAATGGCCAATGGAAAGTCGTGTTGTATAATTCTGATGGTGGCAAATGTACTAGACTTGCATGGATTTGACACTTGCGGTATCTTTTGATGAACCTGACACAGTTCGTTTCCATTGTCATCCAGAAATAGTCTTTCCACAAGATCTTTTTGGCCAACATCATCCCGTTCATGTGTGGCCCACAGACTCCTTCGTGCAATTCTCTTATCATCTCTTGACCTTCTTCGCCTGTTATACAAAGCTTGTTCACCCATAGATAAGCCCTTTTATATAGCTTTTCACCACAGATGATGAACTGAGCTGCTAATCTTCTGATGACTCTCTTATCTTTCTCGCTGGCATTCTCTAGGTATCTTTCCTCCTTAATAAAATTCTGGATGTCGTGGAATAATGGAAAACCATCTCTTTATTCTAATTTTAAGGCCGCAACTTTGTATGCTCTCATTCTCCTCTATTCAATCACCAAAGGCCTCATTTTAAGCTTCGTCGATATATCAATCATGGAGGAAAGAGTGGAAAGGGCATCAAGAAATTTGTTTTGAAGCCGGGGTACATGAATGAAAATAACTTCCTCAAAACTGGGGATAAGTTGATAGAACTCCTGGTAGTATGGCATTAATTTCTCTTCTTTGACCTTTCATTTCCCACTGGCTTGGAAAACGACAAATGCAGAGTCACCGATCACTTCTAACTTTCTTGCGCACAATTCAAAGGCGACTTTCATCCTAGCGATACACACTTCACATTCAGCCTGATTGTTGGTAACCTCAAAGTTTAACTTGTAGGCCAACAGAACGTGCGAGTCATCTGGAGTGACCAACAGTATCCCGATTCCATAACCATATTGGTTTGAGGCACCATCAAAGTATAACATCCAGAGCTCATTCTCAACTGTCAACACGTCTTTGTCGGGAAACTGAAACTCTAATTCTTCTTGTCCCTCAACTGGCTGATGTGTTAAGAATTCTACTATAGCTCATCCTTTCACCAATTTCCTGGTTTTGTAATGTAGTTCAAACTTAGCCAATAATAGTAACCATCGGACCAATCTCCCTGTTAGTACAGGCTTTTTGAACAGGTACTTAAGTGGGTCCATTCTTGAAATCAACACTACAGGCTATGCCAGCATGTAATGTCGTAACTTTTTAGATGACCATAACAAAGCCCAACAAGTTTTCTCCAGTAGCGTGTATCGGACTTTAAAATCTGTCATTTTCTTGATCAAGTAATACACGGCCCTTTCTTCATCATTGTCCCCTTCTTGCGCTAGCATACAGCACATGGAAAACTCATTCATTGATAGGTACATGATCAAAAGTTTGCCTAGTTCCAGAGGGGAAAACACTGGAGGTTTTTGTAGGTACTCTTGGATTGACTCGAAGGCATTCTGGCAATACTGGTCCTATTGGAATTTGGTATTCTTTCTGAGCAAATAGAAAAGAGGTTCACAGGTTGTAGTCAGCTTCGAGATAAAATGACTAAAGAACTGAATTTTTCCATGAAATCCTCTAACTTCTTTATCCATTCTCAGGGGAGGCATTTCCAAAATTGACTTGATCTTAGAGGGACCCACCTCTATCCCTCTTTGGGTATTGATAAATCCCAACATCTTGCCTGTTGTAACTCCAAAAGCACACACTTCTACGGGTTTACCTCATACGATACTTTTGGATTCTCTCGAATAATTTATCTAAGGCTGGGGTATGTCCTTCACAGTCTTTGGATTTGACGATCATATCATCGACATATACTTCCACTTTTTTGTGTAATATGTCGTGGAGTAATACCATTACAGCACGTTGATATGTGGCTCCTGCATTTTTCAAACCGAATGGCATAACCCTATAATAATATGTTCCCCACAGCATAGTGAACGTAGTCTTTTCTCTATCTTTGGGTGCCATGAGAATCTGATTATATCTTGAGAATCCATTCATGAACGATAACAGTGCATATCCGGCGGTATTGTCCACGAGGACGTCTATGTGTGGTAGAGGAAAGTCATCTTTGGAACTTTTCTTGTTAAGATCTCGAAAGTCAATGCAAACTCGTACTCAACCATCTTTCTTTTGCACATGGACAATATTAGCAACCCACTGGGGTACTATATCACATGAAGAAAGTCGTTGTTTACTTGTTTGGTAACTTCCTCCTTGATTTTGAGGGCCCAATCCGGTCTCACACGTCTCAGCTTTTGTTTTATAGGTTTAGCATTCGGGTAAAGGGGTATTTTGTGCTGGATGATATCTGGGTTAATTTCGGGCATGTGTGCGTATGACCACGCGAATACATCTTTGAATTCCTTTAATAGTTCGATTAATGGCTCACATTGTTCATTTGATAAAGCAGAACCAATTTAGATCATTTGTGGATCATTTTTAGTACCCAGATTTATTAAAAAAGTTTCATCAATTAAAGGTTTAGCGTGCATTTCTTCTTTTCTTTTAATTAAAAGTTTTAGTTCTAGGGGAACAACTCTATCAAAATCGTCGGAGTCAGTAATCAAACATTCAAAATGAAGTGCAACAGGGTAACCAGAAGCATTCTCCATATTATTATTATTATCGTCGAAGGTTACAGATTTTGACATATATTTGGTTGTAACAGAAGACCGAGACATCCCAACAGGTGGATGTTCGGCAGACTCACCACTGGACTCTGAATCTGTAGATGTTGACGAGTCTGACTCAGACTCTAACTCATTATCTATATTATCCAAAACATTATATTCGTAGGTCCATTTTTTTGTTACAATGCTACCCTTGCTTAATAGTCTGGAACAGTTGACTGGATCGTCGTTGCCCAGAATGGGGATCTCTTCTGCGGCTTCTTCCGTATGGATAGGAATTGCTCCCTCAAAGAGAGACCCCAGCGTGAATTCCTCCAGGTTTTCTGTCTAGTCTTTTCCACGTACATTCTTTGCTATGCCTTCGCCTTCTGTCTCATCCTCCTCGAGCTCACTGTCAGCCAGCTGATATTCAAAGAATATCTCCAACCCAGGTTTCTTTTACCCAGACCCCTCATCGATCCATGATTCCAAAAATCCACAGAATGGAAAAGTCTCACATTTTTTTACATACTACCCATTTGGAGGCCCATAGGATGGCAGTGGAGCTAGGTATTCTATATTGGTTTTCTTGGCCCATGCCTTCCTCTGTGCTTCCATCCTTCTTTTAGCCAGGTCCTGTGTCGTGGGCTCATATCCCAGACCAAAGGTATATTGGTTGCCCTGAACAAAAACTGGTTCAATTCTACCTTGTTAACTTTTTCCAAGCATAGGCCTGGGAAGTACGATATTTTGCCCATCATCATTACCACCTAAGGTTTCACGTATGGCTACTCTCCATTCATCAAAGTCTGGATAGCCGCTATTTTTTCAAATTCAAAATTGCTAAGGGTGAGATCTTCCTCCCCGTGCTATATTTCAAGTAAATGGGTGTCGTCAGCAGCAGTAGCCCGGATGCTTGATTCATCGAATACAGTCAAAATAGCTCCATGCCTTATTATTTTGACCTTCTAATGGAGGGTGGATGAAACTTCTTATACATTAGGGTCATGTAACCATGGTCGGCCTAACAACAAGTTGAAGGAGGCCTGCACATCCAGAACGTAATATTCGATCTCACTATCGATGGGTCCTATGGTAACAGCAAACTTAACTACCCCAGCACGTTTCTGCAAGTATTGTTGTATGCTCGTACCCCTTGGGTGATTGTAGTAAAATCTTGCTCTCTTAATCCGAGGCAGTGTGCTGTTCTGAGAGGGAAGACATTCAATGTTGACCCGTTATCAATCAAAACCACAGGTACCCACTTTTCTAGGCACTTTGTTGTTATGTGGAGGGGCTTATTGTGCAGATTTCCTTCGATGGGTAGATCTTATTGGAAAAAGCAACGACATTCTTTAGTTTGGTAGGAGCAACCATTCCTACCAACTATTTAGGAGTGGTATCGATGGAGATATTAGATTTGCTTAAAGTCCTCAACACGGCTTGCCTATGTTTGTGGGATGCCATCAGTAGCCCCCAAATACTTAGGTTAGCCTGGATCTTTTTGAGCTACTTCAGTACAGCATCATCTTCCTCTTTGGCTTCTACTGCGGGCTGGTTAGCTTCGCCTCTCTCTAGATAAGTAGGTTTAAAGTGTCTCCCACTCCTGGTCAAATGCTTGATCTCTTTTTTGGGGTTCCACAGACTATCCCAATATCTGTGGAAGGGTTTACTTTAGATAAGTCCAGCCCTTCTAATCTCCATAGATCATTTCCTACTACTTTCTCGGTTTCTGTGTCGATTGTTGGGTGGTCTGCGCTGGGTTCTGACTTTTTCTCTAGGAGTGGGCTTTGATCCTTTTCTGCCTCTTGGCGGTTGATTTCTTCCTCAGCCCATAGTTCTTCATCTTTTCAGCTGTCATCGGACCCTGAGTAGTCCCAAATATCATCATCAAGAACAAAAAGGTCTAGAAGGTATTCTCTTTCTTCTGATGGGATATCTGGGTCGACCTTTCATTTTCCTTTACTCCAAATCCGGTTCTCGGCAGTTCTGATATCAATGGGCCCAATGCCTATCGTACATTTGACTTTTTTGCTAGCTCTTTCTTCCTCCTCTATATTTCTTGGCGTATCTGAACTTCAATTTTTTTTAGCCCTGGTTTGAATTTTGCTGTCAGACTCATCCGTGGGTTCTGGTCCTGAGTCTTTTCTGGTTCCTGCTGCTGTTATCGCCTTTGTCCCTGTTCTTTCTTCTGTCTCTATTTATGGTTCTGGTTTTATTTCTATTATTTTTACTTCCTCTATTTCTGCTCTTGCTTATGTCCCTATTTCTATTTCTATTTCTAGTTCTATTTCTGTTGTTCCTGCTTTTTCTGTTTCTATTTTTTCTACTTTTACATCGGGTTCTGTCTTTGCTTCTGTCCCTGTCACTACTGCTATCCTTGTTCTTGCTTCTGGTTTCGCCTTTCTCCCGAATCCTCTTCCTGATCCTGTACTTCCCGAGTTCCCCTCCGATTCCTCTTTCGGTTCACTTATGTCTATCTCTTCTACATTGTTGTCTGGTAGGATTCCAAAAATAGAGTGGTTGTCATCATCGGAGTTATTCCATTCCTCACTTCCATTGAATTCATCATTTGTGCATTCCTCCCCTGAGTCTTCTGACGAAATCTAACCATCAATGCCAACGTCTAGGTTGGGGTCATAGAAGGCAAACTTCACATGCACCTCGTTGTTTGCTACCATATTATCCCATTCCTCAAGCATTTCTTTCGCATCCTCCAGCTCCTCCAAGTCATTCTCTTCGACAAACAGAGTTCCTTCTGCATCCAAAGAGCACAGAAAATTCCCTTCTAGGAGAGGTGTACTTGGTCTGATGGCTCATTCCGAATAGATATAGATGCTAGGATCATAGCAAGGTGAAACTGTATGGATATGGTTTATGTTTCGGGGATGGGTTTATGTGATTCGGTAGTGGATTGGTAGTAACATTAGGTTTAGCCGCCGTTGGGGGCGGGATCACCTTGTTATCAATCAAATCTTGGATCCTATGCCGAAGCTTCATACAGTACTGGATGGGGTGCCCAACCATTTGATGGTATTCACAGTATGCCCCAGGGCTGAAATTAGTTGGAGGTGGATTTGGAATATAGGTGTTGGTGCGAGGGGGCTTAAGTGCCCTTTCTCCACTAACCTCGGGAATAGCATAGAGAGCGGAACACTTAGTTCGTTAAATACTCTCCGGATAAGTAGGAATGCAAAAGGTGGCCTGAACAGCCTTGGCTGGGGGTTAAATGGCTATGGATGGGGGTTGTACGAATGAGGGTTATGTGGCTGGGGATTACATGGCTGAGGGTTAAGAAGGTTTACTTCCGCTGCCCTCGGCACGTTATTGTTAGGCGGGTTCAGGTTAGCTTGGTTGGTCGGGTAGTTGTTTGGACCCTGATAATTCTGCCCCTGATAGTTTGGGCTCTGATAAAGCTGATGAGCTCTTTGCTGACTTGTACCTGTCTCGGTCTTGACTTCCGTTCTAACCTCTGTTCTCTTAATTTCTCCCGACTGGAGGGTATCCTCAATTTAGATTCCCGCATCAAACAGTTGCTGAAAAGTCATGAGCGGCTGAGTGATGAGGTGCTTTCTAAACTAGGGCTAGAAGTTCTTTCCCACTGTTTGAACATCCTCTTTCTCTGTAGGTTGGTTGGTCATCTTAGCTGCTTTACCCTTCCAGCGGGTCAGGAAATCAACAAAAGCTTACCGGGGTTTTTGTTTGGTGGTCTCCAGCTCCCTTATAGTTACGTCGGGCTAGATGTTATAATTATATTGCCCGATAAATGCAGTAGCAATATCTTTCCAAGTTCAGGTTCTGGTGGCTTCCAAGGTTAGAAACCAACACTGAGTTTGTCATCGATGCCCATGGGAGATAGGATACTGATATACATCCGTAGGTGAATCCTAGGATCCTGGTACCATTGAAATTTTCCATGTCTGGCATCTTGAATTTCTCGGGCAGTTTGGCGTTAGAAAACAAACAGAGTCCTTCAATGTCGAGCATGTATTCATCGAATCCTCTAGCTTTCCTCAACACCTTCTCTAACCTGCCAATTTTATCAGACAGTAAGGCTTCTCGGGCCAAGGCCGGGTCTATCACAGCAGTAGTAGTAGTAGCAGCAGTAGCAGTGGCAACTGGTTGAGCGACATTAACAGCTGGCTGGACGTCATTGAAGATAATAGCAGTGGGTTTATTTCCTGGGGGATCTGTGCCGTACTGTTCATCCTCCCAAAATTTGTCATTGACTACTCTGTCCTATGGATTTCTCAGAACCTAATTCAGTTGTAGGGCCCGAATCTCTTCTCGGCATTGAACCTGGGATTGGGTCTGTTCCTGGAGCGTGAGGGTCATGCCTTCTAAAGCTCATTGCATCTTTGACAGAGTTCGGATCGATACAACATTCGTATCACCATCTCCTGCCATCATATTTTCTAGATCAGAGTCTGATCTTTTGAGTCTTCTGCTTGGTAACTGAATCCAGGTGGGTGTAATGTCAGAGCTTGAAAAAGAAATGATAAACCCTGATAGATAGATGAAGAAATGAGAAACGAATCAACTTGTAAGATGTTACAACTTTAGACGGTCTTACGAGAAAGACGAGACAGAGAACAACGCTAAACGCGAGAAACAAAACGGGTAACCAAGACTCGGTGAAGAAGCGCGTAATAACCCCAAAAAATAGAAAAAAGGTTACGGGTAACGATAACCGGCTTAAAACGAAAAAAGAAATGCAGAGCCTCGGCTCGATGAGATTGAGTCTCAGCTTGACGATAAAGAAACATAGGATTTCTTTGGAAAATCCTGAGCAAGAGAAACAAAGGGTGTGGGTGATAGAACCCGCCTTAAAAACAAAGAGGACATAGAGATGCTGGATCTCTAGACCTAAGAAGGGATTGCAGGAAAAACCTGGCTTAGAGAAGAGCGTCGAAACTGCCTTAACACCTCGGGAGTCACGAAGATCCCAGATATGGTGTGACGCCTCACTTTTCACCATATGTTCATCAAGCACTAAAAGTAGAACAAGGGTGTACGATTACGTAAATTATGGAATAAAAAGTTCTAACCCTAGAATATAAACTCTCCAAACCCTAAAGAAAGTAATTGATCAAGGTTATGAAGGAAAAACTTAAGAA
>JAUTBS010270052.1:0-11120 GCA_032361285.1 Aequorea victoria
CCCTGCATGTCCAGCAGCTTTTGAGTTTAGCCTAATTGCCAGTCATTTTCTTATCTTGTGTGTGGGTGATCTATATCTTTGTCTCGACTCCTCCTACCGCTACTTGCTTCTCTTTAAGACAACCTCTTTGGGTGTGACCTAGTTGTCCGCACTTATAACACTTAGAAGATGGCCTGGCGATGCTCGCCGTACAGATTCTGGACACATGGCCGGTCTTGCCATAAGTCCAACATTGTTCAGGTTGACTTTTAACACTTAGTGTCCCCTTGGTTTGAGTACTACGCCTAGGATTTAATGCTTCCACTTGGTTTGAGTACTACGCCTAAGATTTAATGTTTCCACTTGTTTTCGTTTCTTGGGCATCATCCGAGTTTTGAGGTCCTGCCCGTCACTATTCCTTTGTATCCCAGAAAGCTTTTCCAAAACTTCCTCATGGTTTTGAGTTTGTTGTGTCATTACACGTGTCAACTCCTCAAACATTTTTCTAACAGTCGGATCATCATATACGTGGGATTCCTGTTGCACTGCCGGCCCTTCATGCTCCTCGTGACGTTCTCTTTCTATATTAACTGAAGCGTACGATTCTCCTTCACCGTCCATGTCCTGAAACATAACCGAAAACCTCTTGTTCGCCTCTCAGTAGAGGTATTTCCATAATCGTAATATCATCACCTCTTAGTGGAGGACTTTTCATAGCATAACATCATCACCTATTAATGGAGAATTTTTCATATCATATCCATTCGTTCGCTTAGTAGTGATTATTATATCGTATCATTTCACACATCCCCTTAGTAGTGGTAACATAATCATCATATTTACTCATAAAAGCCTTGGGCTGTATTCACCTCCCAACCAGGAGTTGTTGCAGTACTGCCTCTGTGAATGTCCCGCCTACTCAGTAGACAGGGCTAAGGATCATTCCCCGATTTTACTTGACAATGCTCAGTGGTAAAGCTAACAAAATAGTATGGCATATACCCACGATCGATTGTGCGGCATACCCATGAGATATGCCCACTATCAATTGTGCGACATACTCAAAATATATATAGATATAGTAACATGGCGTATACCCACCATCGGTTGTGTGGTATACCCATCATAGAAATATCAAGGCTATACACACATTAACTTCATTAATTATTTATCTAATTTTCGTTCAAGTTTCTCAGTATAGGTTCGTATGTCATCTCATAAAACTTTCATCACTTTTATAAGTTCTCTTTGCATCAACAACTCATATTTCAAAGTAACCCATGTCATCATAGTTCTCATGTTCTATTTTGTTCATCTTCCCTTCATAAAATATTAAGTCTAAGTTCCAAAACATGTTCAGGGATCATTTTATAAAATATAAGTTCACTAACATCGTTTCTTTTGCAAGTACATCACTGTTCATTTTCTAAAACATCTAATTCTCATTATGTTTCAAATATAGGTTCATAAGTCAATTCCTTTCATAGGTAAGATCACCATTTATTCCCATAAAATATTTACTTTCATTTTCAAAATACAAGTTTATAAGATAGTTCATAAAACACAAGTTCGCAAGTATAGATTTCATTCACAAGTTAAACAATCATTCTTCAAAATGTACAGAATTAACCATTCACACATCTATAATACCAAGTTAATGACAAAAACACCCACCTCTAAGCGATTGCTCCTTCTCGAGCCATGCCCTCCGGTTCACTCCGAAATTTCAATTCCTAGCACATTAATGGAATATGAACTTACTACTCGAACTAGAACGAGACATGAATGCTTGTGTGGGTATGCAAGTGAGGTATTTTATTTCTTATTTATATTATTTTTGATCATTTTTAGTACCCTTATGACCTTCAATGTCCCTCACTTAGGTTTAGGTACTTAGATTTATTCACAACTTCCTTAAACCTTCTTTCTCTGTTTTTCCAGGTTCTACAATAGAGGTATAAAATACTTTAAAACTATTAAAACTTATTATAAAATTATACAAATATACAGAGGCCTATATTCGGGTGTTATCTACAATTTTCATGAGCAACCAAACACTTGTTGGACACTAAAAGGGGTCCAAAAAATACCACAACAGAATCTGTCGAAATAAGGGTCTGTTTGGAAAAATCATCATATCTCGAAATATACTCAATCAAATCAACTTATGTAAAATGGGTGTGAATCTAGACTCAGATATCGTTCTCTGGATATGTTAATCATCTCAAGGGGATCTCTGTAGAGAAAGATACATGGATTCAAAGTGGGCTCTGTTTCTGCCTCTTTGTCACAGAAATTTCAGAAATAGCAAAGGGGTTCAAAAATACATTCTTGGGTCCAACCAAAACTCACACATGCTCAAAATATCCCAAATATCTTTTTTTATAAATAGATCTTCATTTTGACTTCATTTGGTTCCCACGAAAAATCAAGATTTGGCCTAAAAACTACTATATTTTTATCATTTCTTCACCAACACAAACATCCAACACTCATTCCTCTTTCAACTCATCAAAAGCATGTCCAAACACAACATATCATCTTAGTACATCCAATATATAGTTATTAATCATTTTATAGATTATTTGTTCTCCATTCTTGGTTCATTTCAAACCTCGCTAGAACATAGACTTTTAACATCACCTCCTTGGTTCCATTTTGTTTCTTCATTCTCATCTATTTTTTGTTCATCTTCTCTTTTATCTTCTAGAGGTATGAAGATATGAAGATTATGATAGAAAAAGAGAGATTATAAGTTCCCTTACTTGACTTGTTCTTGGATGGACTCCACTTCCTTGTTCTTCCTCCTTTTCTTCTTTCTTCTTCTTCTTTGTTCTTCCTTTTCTTCTTCTTCTTCTTCTCTCTTTATTTTTTTTCTCCTTCTCTCTGCTGGTTGCCGAGCTTCTTAGAGAGGGAAAGAGGAGACTAAAATGTTTTGAAAGTATGGGAAGAATGATCTATTTATAGGCTATGAATTTCCATAATTTTCCTTTTCTTTTTAATTCAATTAATTAGTCCCTCAAATGTCATTCATCTTGATGAATTATTTTAGCTCCAACATCTTCCAAAAGGACTTGATGAGATGGGCAATAGTGGTTTGATTTGCATGAGTAATCAAATCAAAAAGGGTTTGTAATAATCTAGCAAAAAGTCTCCCAAATTCAGCTTTATTTACTATTCATCCCCTAACTGGTTTTTCTTCCTATTTTTATTTATTTTCTGTATTCTTATCTCCATGAGGTATATTTATGTGTATAAATACCTCCCACAATTAATTAATTAGGATAGAAGATAAGTTAGAGTCTTTAATTTGGTTTACTTATAAAATAACCAAGCCATCACATCAACCTTTTCTCCATTTTTTTCTATTTTCCAAAAATACATAGTTATGTCAAATCACCACCCCTCTCTTGGGACCATGGGGTCGCTGGTTATGGGAGTGTTTGGAAATGGGTTTAATTGTATTTTTTTTTGTAATTCCATAATTTAGAAATTCATGTGGGCCATTTTTTGGTCTTTGAAAAAAATTTGGCCCTTTTATTGAATTTTTCAAAACTACTTCAAGGAGTGGGCTCTAATTTAATTATTTAGGCCCTAGGATTTAATTTGGGTACATTAATTTAATTCATGAGCCTATGGGCTTGAATTTCCATGTTGGACTTTAGTCCAAAATCCTACATTTGGGTTGTGATCCAAGAACACTAACATTGTTGTTCAAACTTAACATTAACTTTCTTAAGTTTCAATTCATGACCATAACTACTTTGCTTCTTTATGGTTTAGAGAGCTCACATTCTAGGGTTAGAATCCCTTGTCAACAATTTAGGTAATTTTATACCTTTAGTTATTCGTTTAGTGCTTAATTACCGTGTCATGGAAAGTGAGGCGTCACAATTGCTACTGCGTTTGTCATGCAGTATAACTATAACGTCTAGCTCGACGTAACCATAAGAGAGCTGGAGACCACTAAACAGAATCTTCGAGAAGCTTTTGTTGACTTCCTGACCTGCTCGAGGGGTAAAGTAGCAAAGATGACCAATTAACCTATAATGAAAGAACAGGTCCGGACGGTGGTAAAGAACTTGCAGCCACAATTGAGAAAGTACTTCACCACTCAGCCGCTCATGAATTTTGAGAAACTATTTGATGCGGGTATCCAATTTGAGGATGCCCTCCCGATAGGAGAAATTGAGAGAACAAAAGTAAGTACAAGTTAGCAAAAACCCCAGAGGCTTTATCAGGCTCAGAATTATCAAAGTCAGAATAACTACCCAACCAACTAGGCTAGCCAAAATCTGCCCAACAATAACATGCTGAGGACAGCAGAAGTGAACCTTCTCATCCCCCACCTAGGGTCGACTAGACCAGCATATTCTCCCCCATTTGTCAGGAGAGTATTCACTGATCTGAGTGTACCGATCTCCATGCTATTCCCGAGGTTGGTCGAGAAAGGGCACCTAAGGACCCTCTGTCCAACACCTCTTCCCAATCCACTCCCATCCAGATACAACCCTGATAGGTATTGTGAATACCATCACATGCCTGGGCATGTCATCCAATACTGCATCAAGCTTTAGCATAGGATTAAAGACTTGGTTGATAACAAAGTGATCCGCCCCCAGCGATGACCAAGCCCAATCTTACCAGCAATCCACTACCGAGTCACATAAACCCACTCCCTCAGAACTTAAACCATGTTCATACAGTTTCATAGTGCTATGATCCCAACACCTACATTTTCCTAGAATGGACCGTCAGACCAAGTCCACCTCTCCGAGAAGGAAATTTTATGTGCTCTCTAGATGCAGAGGGGACTCTGTACGTGGAGAAAAATGACTTAGCAGAACTTGATGATGAAGAAAATGAGTGTATAGATGATGAATTAGACAAAAGTTAGGGTTAGAAGAACCCCAAAGATGATGATCTTTCTACTTCTGGAATCTTACCAAACAATAGTGTAGAACAGGTGAACACAAATGAATTGGAAAAGGAATTAGAGGGGAACCCATGGAGTACAGGATCAGGAATAGGATCTGGGACAGGAACAGAAGCAGGGACAGAAAGAAAACAAGGATAAAAGTAGAAATAAAAGCAAAAGTAGGAATGAGAACAAAAGCACAGCTAGAAGTACAGTCAAGAATAGCAGTGGGATCTAGAAAAGACTCAGGATCAAAACCCGAGAATGAGTCTAACAGACTAGAGCTAAGAAAAATTGAGAATTAAATGAACCGGGGAGCAAGAAAGGCAACAAGGAAGCCGACAGCGCCACAAGAATCGGACCCACTGATATCAAAACTACCGAGAATAGGACTAGGAGTAAAGGTAAGTAGAATGCCGACCTAGATATCACATCTAAAGAATGAGAGGGAATTTTAGGCCTTTTTGTTCTTGATGATGATATTTGGGGACTACTCAGGGACCGATAATAGTTGAAGAGATGAAGAATTGTGGGCCGTGGAAGAAATAAGCCGTCAAGAGGTAGAGGAATAACAAAGTCTGGCCCCAAAAGAAAAGTCAGAAACTGGCGAAGACTACCCAAGAACCAACATAGGAATAAAGAAAATAGTAGGAGACGGTCTATAGGGACTAGAAGGACTAAACTTGTCTGAAGTAAACCCTGCTACAGATCACTAGGATGGTCAGTGGGACCCCAAAAAAGAGGTCGAGCATTTAACCAGGAATGGAAGACACTTCAAACATGCCTACCTAGAGAGAGGTGAAGCTAGCCAGCCCATAACAGAAGCCAATGAAGAAGATGACGCTGTACTGAAATAGCTCAAAAAGATTCAAGCTAACCTGAGTATCTGGAGGCTACTAATGGCATCCCATGAACACAGGAAAGCCGTGTTGAGGGCTCTAAGAAAATATGACATCTCCATCGACACCACTCATGAATAGCGGGTAGGAATGATTGCTCCTACCCGACTGGATAACGTCATTGCTTTCACCGAGAAAGATCGGCCCACCGAAGGACCCCTACATAATAAGCCTCTCCATATAATGGAAAACTGCATCTAAAAATGAGTACCTATGGTATTGATTGATAATGGGTTGGCACTGAATGTCTTTCCACTTAGAATAGCGCACTGCCTCAGGTTAAAAGAATAGGATTTCATGCCAACTACCCAGGGGTACGAGCTTATGATAATACCCGTAAAAATGTGCTAGGGGTAGTCAAGTTTGTTGTTACTATAGGGCCCACCGATAGTGAGATTGAATTTTACGTACTGGATGTGTCGGCCTCCTTCAACCTGTTGTTAGGCCGACCGTGGTTACATGACCCTAATGTACATGCATTTCTGTCCACCCTCCATCAAAAGGTCAAAATGATAAGGGATCGAGCTGTCCTGACCATTTTTGGTGAGTCAAACATCCAAACATCTGCTACTGATGGCACCCCTTTGCTTGAAATACAGCACAGGGAAGAAGATCTCACCCTGAGCGATTTTAACTTTGACGAAACAACAACTATTCAGACTTTGATGACTAGATAGCAGCTATATGTGAAACCTCATGTAGTAATGATGATGTGCAAAATGTCATATCTCCCAGGCTTAGATCTTGGAATAAGTCAACAAGGTAAAATTGAACTGATATATGTTCAGGAAAATCACTATACCTTTGTCCTAGGATACAAGCACACAAAACAGGACCTTGCTAAAGAGAGAGTGGAAACACAGAGGAGGGCATGGACCAAAAGAACTAATATAGAATATATGACTTCGCTGCAAACCTATGGGCCTCAGAATGGGCAATATATGAAGGAAGGCGAGACTTTTCCATTCTGTATATTTCTAGAACAATGGATTGACTAGAGGTCTGGGCAGAAAACACATAGGCTGGAGATATTCTTTGAACATCAGCTGACGGAAAGTGAGCCCGAGGAAGATGAGGTAGAAGATGAAGGCGTAGCAGAGAAAGTACATGAGAAAGACTGGACAGAAGACCTGGAGGAGTTCACGCTGGGGTCTCTTTTTGAGGGAGCAGCTCCAATACACGTGAAAGAAGGCGCAGAAGAGATCGCCATGTTGGCAGTGATGAGCCAGTCAACTGTTCCCGATTAATAAGAAGCGAGGGTAGCATTATAATAGGGAATTTGGCTTACGAAGATAATATTTTGAATGATGTAGATAGTGAGTCAAAGTCTGGGTGAGACTCATCTACGTCTATAAATTCAGAGTTCAGTGGTGAGTTCGTCGAGCATCCACCTGTTGGGGGGTCTCGGTCTTCTATTACATCCAAATACATGTTTAAATTTGTAACATTCACTGATGATAATAATAATGTGAAGAACTCTTCTTGTTATCTTACTGTACTTCCTTATAAATGTTTGTTTGTTGACTCTGATGATTTTGATGGGGATATTCCTCAAGAACTAAAACTTTTAATTAGAAAAGAAGAAGAGATGCGCGCTAAATCTTTAATTGAAAAAATGTTTTCAATAAATCTGGGTATCGAGAAGTATCCACAAATAGACCAGATCGGTTCTGCTTTATCAAATGAAGAATGTGAGCCATTAATCAAATTATTAAAGGAGTTTAAAGATGTCTTCGTGTGGGCATGCTCGTAATTGACCCAAAAATCGTCCAACACAAAATACCCATCTACCCTGATGCCAAACCTGTGAAACAAAAGCTGAGACATGTAAGACCTAATTAGGCCCTCAAAATCAAGGAGTAAATTACCAAACAAGTGAATGCATGTTTTCTTCAGGAGACAGAGTATCCCTAGTGGGTTGTTAATATTGTCCCTGTGCCAAAAAAAGATGATCGGGTACAAGTTTGTGTTAACTTTTGAGATCTTAACAAGGCAAGTCCCAAAGACAACTTTTCTCTACGACATATAGACGTCCTCATGAATAACACTACCGGCCTTGCCCTGCTATCATTCATGGATGGATTCTTAGGTTACAATCAGAGTCTTATGGCACCCGAAGATAAAGAAAATACGACGTTCACCATGCCGTGGGGCACATATTGTTATAGGATTATGTCTTTCAGTTTGAAAAATGCAGGAGCCACGTATCAAGGTGTTGCAACAGCATTACTCCACGATATGTTACGCAATGAAGTGGAAGTATATGTCGATGATATGATTGTCAAATCTAAAGACCGTGAAGGATATACCCCTGCCTTAGAGAAATTCTTTGAGAGAATTCAGAAGTACCGAATGTGGTTGAAGGAAAAAAATTATGCTTTTGGAGTTACAGTAGGCGAGATGTAGGGATTCATCATCACCCAAAGTGGGATAGAGGTGGATCCTTCCAAGATTAAGGTGATTCTAGAGATGCCTCCCCCGAAGACGGAGAAAGAAGTTAGAGGATTCCTTGGGGAAATTCAGTTCATCAGTCGTTTCATCTCGAAATTGACTATGACCTGTGAACCTCTTTTCCGTTTACTCAGAAAGAATACCAAACTCCAATGGTATCAGCATTGCCAGAATGCTTTTGAGTCTATCCAAGAGTACTTGCAAAAGTCTCCTGTGCTTTTCCTTCCGAAACCAGGGAAACTATTAATCATGTATCTATTAGTGAATGAGTCTGCAATCGGTTGTATACTAGCACAAGAAGGGGACAACGGGAAAAAAAAAGGCTGTTTATTATTTAAGCAAGAAGATGACCGATTGTGAAGCCCGATACACGCCACTGGAGAAAACTTGATGGGCTTTGATGTGGTCGTCAAAGAAGATACGACACAACATGCTGGCATACCTAGTAGTGTTGATTTCAAAAATGGACCCACTTAAGTACCTATTCAAAAAACATGCACTGACAGGAAGATTGGCCAGATGGTTACTACTATTGGCCGAGTTCGAACTGCACTATAAGACAAAAAAACTGGTAAAAGGATGAGCTGTAGCAAAATTTCTAGCAGATCAGCCAGTTAAGGGACAAGAAGACTAACATTTTTAGTTTACCATTAAAGATGTGTTAACAGTTGATAATGAGCTATGGATGCTATATTTTGACGGTATCACAGACCAATATAGTTATGGAATCAGGATATTGTTAGTCACTCCGGATGACTCACATGTTTCGTTGCCCTACAAGCTAAACTTTGAGATTACCAACAATTAGGCCGAATATGAAACATATATCGCTGGGATGGAAGCCACCTTGAAATTAGGTGCGAGAAAGTTAAAAGTGATCGGTGACTCTACCTTGGTCGTTTCCCAAGCCAGTGGAAAATGGAAACTCAAGGTGGAGAAACAAATGTCGCACTACCAAGAGCTCGATCGACTTATTCTGAGTTTTGAGGAAGTTGTTTCTATCCATGTACCAAGGCTTCAGAATAGATTTTCTCATGCCCTTGCCACTCTTGCCTCCATGATTGACATACCCGCAAAGGCCAAAATGAGGCATTTGTTGATTGAACAGATGACCATTAGAGCATACAAAGTTGCAGTCTTAGAACAAGAAGAATGAGATGGTTTGTCGTGGTTCTATGACATCCGGAATTTTATTGAGGATGGGAAATACCCAGAGAATGCCAGTGAAAATGATAAGAGAGTAATCAGAAGATTAGCAGCACAGTTCGTCATTTGTGGCGGAAAGCTGTACAAAATGGCTTATCTAGCAGTGAACAAGCATTGTGTAACAGACGAAGAAGGTCAAGGAATTATAAAAGAAGTGCACGAAGGATTCTATGGGCCTCACATGAACGGGATGATGTTGCCTAAAAAGATCTTGCAGCAAAGTTATTTCTGGATGACAATGGAAATGGACTGTGTTAATTTCGTCAAAAGATGCTGCAAATGCCAAATCCATGCAAATCTAGTATATCTTCCACCGTCAGAATTATATAGTATGACTTCTCCTGTGTCATTTTCAATTTGGGGAATATATATCATTAGCAAAGTCACGCCGAAGGCTTCGAATTGACATGAATTCATTTTGGTAGCCGTCGATTATTTCACTAAATGGGTCGAGACTGCTTCTTTTTCAGTCCTCAAAGATTCTCACGTGGCCAAGTTTATCAAGCATAACATCATATGCCGATATAGTGTTCCTAATAAAATTATATCAGACAATGGATCTCACTTCCAAGGAAAAGTACTAGATTTGATGGAAGAATATAGAATCACTGCGCACAAGTCATCCCCGTACAGGCCGCAGACAAATGGAGCAGTCAAGGCGGCTAATAAAAATATTAAGAGAATCCTGCAAAAGATAATAGAAGCAAGTAAAGATTGGCCAGGAAATTTTCCATTTTCCCTTTGGGTGTACATGACGTCAATCCGAGCCTCGATAAAAGTCAACCCTACTCTATAGTATACGGGATGGAAGTTGTTCTACCCATAGAGCTAGAGGTTCCTTCTCTTCGAGTAATAGCAGAGTGCAGTATACCAGAAGTAGAATGGCAAAGTGATCGTTCCAAGGACTTACTTTTATTTGACAAAAGGAGGCTAAGGGCACTCTTTCACATTCAAGGCTATCAGAAAAGGGTAGCCCAAGCATTTAACAAGAAGGTCAACACCAGGGACCTTAAGGAAGGGGACCACATACTCAAAGCAATTTGAGGCCCTATCTTTGATCCAAGTGTGAAATTTAAATTAAATTGGGCCGGGCCATATATAATCAAAGCTATTATGACAGGAGGAGTCGTTATTATTATGGACTTGGACGAAAACACTTTTAATACCCCAACCGATTTGGACCACCTCAAAAACTACTACCCTTAAAAAACATATGAAAATAAGAGAAGCTCGCTGGGTTTAAAAACTAAAAAAACTAACAACCCAGGCAAAAGTAAGAGCAACCCGCCCGCAAGATTGAAAATCCAAAAGGACAGCTTTGGCAAAACAAAGGAATAAAAAAAAAGGAGTGTGCTAAAATCCAAAGTTAGACCTAGACCGAAACTACGTTGTGGCCTGATTTCTTTTCTTTGGGATACGTAGACAACTTTAATTTAAAGTTCAGCCCAAACCTGTACATAAATAAACCTCTCCTACCAAAAAACAAAAAAAAAAGAAAACACTTACCTAAGTACTTCATCTTTCAAAACTCTCTATCTGATTATGATTTCAATGTAAAGATCTCTTTAAAATCCTTTGATTAATTTTTATTATATGGCAAAAGCAAGCATCAAACTAATGAAGTGAGAAGATCAAAGATCAGAAAAGGGAGAAATTTTTATTACTTA
>JAUTBS010270163.1:0-11117 GCA_032361285.1 Aequorea victoria
CTAATATGCAATTCTAATATTGAAATCATGCTTGGACATAAAAACAAGAAATAAAAAGAAAAAAAATAAAAATAAAGAAAATCTCGGGAAAATGAGGCCAACGGCCTCTTTTCCCTTTCTATCGATTAAAAGAGTTAATTTTTTTAAAAAAAAAAAGAAGAAGAAAGATATTAATGGGAAAAGATGAGTGAAATGGAAACCTACCGTAAATTCCGTGAGCTAAGTTTCAAGCAGTTCCCGTAGCTTTTTCTTACGTACGGCACGTCTCGGGGGAGTCCTCCGCACGGTCTTCGGGTCTTTCGAGTCCTTCTAAATGCTGAGGAATCTGAATATTGGTTCGTTCTAGTAAAGTTTTGCAAAGGTTCGGGTTTGAAAATATATCGGGAGCCAGGATCGGGGGGTTCAATTCTGTAGAGGTTTAGCTCTCTTTAGAATTTCGGATCTGGTTTTAGGGTGAGGAGGGGTTCTATTTATAGAGGTTTGGGGCGAGGAGCTGACTTAGTGTCAAAGACTGCTTTCAAGTGGCGCGCGCCATGTGGGAGGTGGCGTGTACCAGTTTGAGGTGGCGCCACGCTGGGTTGAAGGCAGTTAAGGGGTTCTAACATGGTTTGGAAAGTGGTTTGAAAAGTATATGGCGCGGTGCTAGCAATTGTGTTTTGAGTAGGCGTGGGTTGGTTTGGAGGGAAGGGGCGTGTGCCACGTAGAGGTGGTGCTGCGCTGGTAATGGCACCGAGGGGTATTTTTAGTATTTTGGGGATTTTTGGGTTGTATCGGGGTGTTTTGGGTTGTTTTGGAAGGACTCTTCAGACTTTCAGACTCGTGCAGAAGCTCATTTGAACATGACTGATGTACTTTTCATCATTGGAAGGCTACGGGAACCGGCCGATGTTCGATTTAGTCAAAAATGGGATGTCTACAGTTGTCCCTCTTTGACAAAACTCTCATCGCAAAGCGTGGTTGAGTGAATGTCAAAGAATCATAGACATTCCCTTTTGATTAAATCGTTCATCAGGCAAAACAACAAAAGCAAACAAGAGAAAGCGAAAACCAACAAACATCCTTTTATAGTCGTGTCGGGCTGCGAGCAATCAGTTTATAGTCGTGTCGAACTGCGAGCAATCAGTTTATAGTCGTACTGGACTGCGAGCAATCAGTTTATAGTCGTGCCAGACTGCGAGCATCAATTTATAGTCGTTCTGGACTGCGAGCATCAGTTTATAGTCGTGCCGGACTGCGAGCGTATCATTTGGATTGACGTATGAACAAATGTACTCAGTTTAAGGTCATAAGATGGACCGGTTTATTTAATTTTGGATCATGGGACGGACCCAAAAGTTCTCAGTTTTAGGTCGTGAGACGGGCCCAAATCACTCAGTTTAAAGTCGTGAGACGGACCATTTTTTTAGAAACACGAGTTACGAAAATGAAGCTCGGTACGCAAGAAGATAGAAATGTTTCGAGAAGGATTCCTAAGAGTTTCTAAGGATGTCGGAGACGGACTCCGAATATGAAATTTGAACTTTGAAACCAAAAGGAAAGATAAAATAGGAGAAAACCACTTGGTGCGTGGGAGCCTACATGGCGCGGCGCCACTTGGTGAAGCGCCACATGGCACAACGCCAAGTCAGAGGTCTGACCGGGCGTGCGAAGTGACAAGGTGGCGCGGCGTTGCTTGGTGGACTATGACCTGGCGCGGCGCCAGGTGGAGAGGAGGGAAGTGGCGCGCGCCAGGTAGATGAAGGGTCGCGCGTCTTCTTTTAAGTACGGTCGCGGTTCATTTGAGTCACACGCGACTCTCAAGCACACTCTCCCTCTCTCGACTCTCAACTTTCTCTCTCAACTCTAGTAAAATGACAAATGGCGGAGATCAGACTATCGGCGGTGCGGGTCACAAGACAGACCCCACCCCTATGATCCCAGAGACTGCGGTCCCGGCACAGTTCGACGGGATCCAGAGCACCGAGATGTTCTTCAGGGACTTGCCCACATTGGGAGGACTCAGTGGCTTGCTTTCATGCCCCTCCCAGCAGCCCTCCGAGAGGTCCATCGCCATGGAGGACCTGACAGATGCGGCCGAGGCAGCCCAGACCACGAAGCAGGTTGGGCCAGAAGAGCCACCCACAGCTAAGGAGCCAGCGGCGGACATCCCGCAGCCCTAGGATCCCTGCCGCGGGCGCCTGGCCGGGGATATGCCAGGGGTTTTTGACCCGGCGAGGTACGACCCTCCGGCCCACACGTTGGAGCCCTGGGCCCTCTCCTTGTTCTACTACACCAACTCGAGCATGGAGCCGGACCTGCTTCTCCGATCGCCTAGCCTCCACTTCTTGGCGGCGGGCTGTCAGGTATGCCTTAAACTTTTTCTATTTCAATTCCATCTTAATTAAAACTACCAGATATCCAAAAACTTAAAAAAAGAATCTGGACTTAGATGTATGCACAGGATAGGCCCGAAACGCTTGTATGGATGTTTTCAATGAATAAACACTAAACAACTTGAACCCTTAAAAATTGAAAACAGATTCGAACTTAGAAACACTGTATGATTAGGATGAACCCCGCATTTCATTTTTTTTGTGTTTTTTATGTTTTTGGTTCTTTTTCATTGGGTTGCGTGCCAATGCATCCCATGGTAAAGGATTTCTTCTTTGTCCCCGGATTGACGTTTGCACATTATTTGAGGGAATTTTGTTTGTCTTTCTTCATTCGAGTTGCGAGTTAACGCTCCTCGATGTGGAATTTTATTTGTCCATAGGTGAACGTTTACACGTTTTTCTGGAGGGATTATTTTGTTTTGGTTTTGACCAATTCAAACTTGAGTCACGTATTAATGCAATCCAAGTTGGGTAGGTTTTCCATCGTCCCTACCAACTTAGGTTACATCTCCCATTTCCCAGGATGGGTAGACTTTCTATCATCCTGACTACCCTAGGTTGTGTTGCACGCTTCCCGAGAGGGAACTAATGCTATTTTTCCCTAGTCCGGCGTTTGCACACTTTTCTAGGGGGAATTTTTTGTTTTGGTTTTGATTAATTCAAACTTAGGTTACGCATCAATGCAATCCAAGATGGGTAGGCTTTCCATCGTCCCGGTCACCCTAGGTTGTGTTACACGCTTCTCGAGAGGGAACCAATACTGTTTGTCCTTAAATTAGCGTTTGCACGCTTTTTTAGGGGAATTTTTTTTGTTTTGATTTCGATTGATTCGAACTTGGGTTACGCATCAATGCAATCGAAGCTGGGTAGGCTTTCCATCGTCCCAACTAACTTATGTTACATCTTTCACTTCCTGAGATGGGTAGGCTTTCTATCGTCCCGACCACCCTAGGTTGTGTTGCACGTTTCCCGAGAGGAAACCAATATTATTTGTCCCTAAATTAGCATTTGCACGCTTTTTTAGGGGAATTTTTTATTTTTTGATTATTTTTAATTAATTTTAACTTGGGTTACGTAAAAACATTTCTTGAGGAGGGCGGGGCTTCCTTTCGGTCTGCCCGAATTAGGTTACACATTGGGCCAGCGCTCGACGACTTACACGACTTATCCGAATGTGCCCTAATTTAGCTGGATTTGCTGGTCCCGGTCAACTCTAGGTCGAGTCGTACGTATTCCCGAGAAAATCAATTGACTTGTTTTTGGTGTCCCTATATAAATGTTTGCACATCTTTCTAGGGGATTTTTGAGTATTTTTAATTAAGTCTACTTGGGTTACGTAAAGACATTTCCTGAGGAGAGCGGGGCTTTCCTTCGGTCTGCCCGAATTAGGTTACACATTGGGCCCAGCGCTCGACGACTTACACGACTTATCCGAATGTGTCCTAATTTGGCTGGATTAACTGGTCCCGACCAACTCTAGGTCAAGTCGTAGGTATTCCCGAGGAAATCAATTGGCTTATTTTTGCTGTCCCTATATAAATGTTTGCACATCTTCCTAGGGGATTTTTGGATATTTTTAATTAAGTCCACTTGGGTTATGTAAAGACATTTCCCGAGGAGGGCGGGGTTTCCTTTCAGTCTGCCCCAAATTGGGTAACGCATTGCGCCAACATCTCGTGGTTTTACGGTCCCCATATGCGTATTCAAATTCGGTTCGATCTGCGATGGTCTCGACTAACTCTAGGTCGAGTCGTACGTATTCTCGAGGGAATCAATTGACTTATTTTTGTTGTCCCTAGATTAAAGTTTTCACGTTTATCTAAAAAATTATTGGTATCCTTAAAAGCTTGGTTTTGTCCCTAGACAAACATTTTCACGTTTTTTAGGGGGTTGTTTGTCACTTTACCCGCGGGTTACGTAGCAACATTTCCCAAGGTAGGCAGGCTTCGTGTCGTCCTACCCGAAACAGATCACGCTTCGCACTGAAGGGAATAATTTATAAGCAACAAGGCTCTGGTCATCCTAATTGCGTTTCACGCTTCCTGAGTCAGGCAGGGGTGTTCTTACCCGACCAACTTAGGTTGTGTTGTCCGTTTCCCGATATGGGATTTGATGGTTTTGTCCCTAGATAAAAGTTTTTACACTTTCTTAGGGAATTATTATTAAGGTTTTGTCCCTAGATCGATGTTTGCACGTTTTTTCAAGAATTTTGTTGAATTTATATTTGTAGTTGTCCCTAGATTGATGTTTGCACACTTATCTAGGAAAATTTTTCATTATAAGCTTGCTTAGAATAGTATTTTCACATTTTTCTAGACTTATTGAACTTTTTATTTTTGACTGACTTAGACTAAATTCTCACGCTTTCTAAGATAAAATTTTTCTTTTAGGTCACTAGAAATAGCATTTGCACGCTTTTCTAGGTTTATTGGACTCTTTGCTTTTTGGTTTGACTTAGGTCGCTTTTTACGACTTCCTAAGACAGAATTTTTGTTTAAGGTCACTAGAAACAGCATTTACACGCTTTTTTAGGTTCATTGGGTTTTTTCTTTTTGGTTTGACTTAGGTTTCTTTTTAAGACTTCCTAAAATAATTTTTTTTAGGTCACTAGAAACAGCGTTTGCACGCTTTTTTAGATTTATTAAATTTTCTTTTTGGTCTGACTTAGGTTGCTTTTTAAAACTTCCTAAAACATGATTTTCCTCTCAAGCACTAGAAACAACGTTTACACATTTTTCTAAGTTTATTGGACTTTTTTTTTAGTTTGACTTATGTTGCTTTTTAAGGCTTTTTGAGACAAAATTTTCCTCTTAAGCACTAGAAACAACGTTTACATGATTTTTTTAGGTTTATTGGGCTTTTTTTGGGTCTGATTTTAGGTTGCTTTTTAAAACTTCTTAAAATAGGATTTTCCTCTTAAGCACTAGAAACAACATTTACACGTTTTTTTTAGGTTTATTGGATTTTCTTTTTGGTTTGACTTAGGTTGTTTTTTAAGACTTCCTAAGATAGGATTTTCCTCTTAACCACTAGAAACAACATTTACACGATTTTCTAAGTTTATTGGATTTTCTTTTTGGTTTGACTTAGGTTACTTTTTAAGGCTTCTTAAGACAAGATTTTTCTTTTAAGCACTAGAAACAACGTTTACATGCTTTTCTAGGTTTATTGGATTTTCTTTTTGCTTTGATTTAGGTTGCTTTTTAAGCCTTCCTAAGACACGATTTTCCTCTTACGCACTAGAAACAATATTTACACGTTTTTCTAGATTTATTGGATTTTCTTTTTGGTTTGACTTAGGTTGATTTTTAGGGCTTTCTAAGACAAAATTTTCCTTTTAAGCACTAGAAACAATATTTGCACGCTTTTTTAGGTTTATTAGAATTTCTTTTTGGTTTGACTTAGGTAACTTTTTAAGATTTCCTAAGACAGAATTTTTCTCTTAAGCACTAGAAACAACGTTTACACGATTTTGTAAGTTTATTGAAAATTTTCTTTTTGGTCTCAAATTAAGTCGCGCTTCCTGCTCCTTAACATGACAAATTTTTATTTTTCTTAGTTAGATTATGTGCTCTCTTTTCCTTTTCAGTTTATCATTATCTGACCATTTTTTTTGTTTTTTTTGTTTTTTACAGACCACCAAGTATTTACGTGGATTTGGGGGCTCCGCCCGGATCCTAGAGTGGTATGGGGCTCTCCCTCCAGAGAGTCTGACGCTTATGGATAGATCCGGGTTTAGTCGGTTCATCCCTTGCCTCACGAGTACTCATAATGACAGAGTACTCTTGACGGCCTTAGTGGAGAGGTGGTGGGATACCACCAATACCTTCCACTTCCCATCTTTTGAGGCGACCTTGACCCTGCTTAATTTTGCGATGATCACGGGGATTAGGGTAGGGGGTGAGCCGATTCCCTTCGACATCACTGCCGGTGTGCGAGGTCCCACTGCGCATCAACCAGGGACGTATCCGGTATGCCTGGCTCGTAGAGAGATACCTAGGGTTCGTATGCATCGAGCCCCGCCACTTTGAGTGGGTCGCCCGTGCATTCTTACTCTACATGATTAGTGCGTGCCTATTTTTGAACAGGAATAACACCATTCATTTGTACTTTCTAGGAGCCTTGCACGATTTTGACCGGATAGCATCCCTCGACTGGGGAGGAGCGGCGTTAGCGACCATCTACACCGATCTACGGTCCGCCTGTTGGACCATGGAGAGCTCTATGATCAGGTACTGGCGGATCATCGAGGTATGATTTTCATTTTAGTCTTTATCCATTCATTTTAATTTGTACCTATCACTTATTCAACTGGTCTAACTTGTTCTATTTTTGTTATTTTTGTATTTTTCTTTTTCTTCTTTTTTTTGTTAATTTATTTACAGTTGTGGGCCTACGAGTTCCTAGGTTTAGCACACCCAGAGAACACCCACTCGGATTCCCAGATCATTCCGAGAGCATCTCGGTGGGTCTGGAGCACGCGGGGAAAGAAGGAGGATTGGAAGGATCTGAACACCTACCGCCTCACATTGGATCGCCTATCCCCGGCACAGGTATGTTCCATTTCACTTTTAGATTTTTATTTCCATGACATTTCTCGTATGTATCCCGTTCCGAGTTGTCTTGAATTATTTTGCAGGTGAATTGGAGCTTATGCAAAGGTATGGAGGACAGAGCCGGGGAGGACCTTATTAGGATCCGCTGGGCCCATCAGAGGAGGATTTTGTTGGAGGGTCATCTCCGACTGGAGTGGTACTTGGGCGAGCGAGTGGTCCGCCAGTCGCTGGAACTGGGCCACATCCGGGTTCCTCAGCCTCCTCCTCCTAGTATGAGGTCGATGCAGACCATGCCACCGGAGAACGTGGCCGAGGCACTGTATGGCCTCCCGACTGGGGATTTCCTAGCCGAAGAGGACTACACTATCTTTACACATGATCGTCTAATGCGTCCGATGGTTGACCAGCGTGCGGATTCACAGGCCGAACATCCCTCGACGTCTCAGGTTCCTTCTATCATCCTCCTTGTGCTCGTGGTGTTGGTGGTGGGTCCACTCGGGCTTCCTGGGGTGCTGCTGCTAGTGATGCAGCCTCTCTGCTCCAGGTACCTCGGGAGGTGGTGGTCTACCCTCACGGGCTTCCATTTGTTGTCCCCATTCATATTCCCGAGGTACCGGAGTCCGATAGGGGATGAGCAGGTATTCCTTTTACTTTTAGATTGGTTCATTTTCTTTCTTAACCAGGTATGTCAGCCCGTCTAACATGTTCTTTTATTGGTGTTTTTATTTCTATTTTAGGTCTTTTAGGTCCCCCGTGCTTACATGGAGGGCCTTCTCGGGCCTGATGGCCCTAGCGAGGCAGCAGACCCAAATGCTGCTGAATCATCATGTCCATCCCATCCCTCGACGTGGCCCTCTTCCTCCTCGACCAGTGAGTATTCTTCTCTTATTTAATAGCTCGTAGGTCTTCAATTCCTTTTTACGCACATTTATATATATTTTTTATACTTATTATTTTCCTTTTCTCTCTTCTTTTTTTTACAGCCTTCCTCCGTCAGCCGTACCTCCGTGCACGGGACATCCTCGTCCTCCCCTGCTGCTCACCAGACAACCACCAGTCCATTTGCAGCTTCCCAGGGGTCTGCCCTGCGGACCGGAGTTTTCCAGGAGCGTCAAACAGACAGCGACGACAACGCGAATGCGGGCGACGCCACTACATATGTATCCTCCATCCCGGAGCCATCACGTCGTGTCCGTCGTCGTCGGGACTAGGATCCCTCTTCTCTTCTCTTATATTTATGCACTCCTGAGATACATTTTTCTATTTTTAGCACATACATTATTTTTTCTTATTTGGGATAGGCCTTCGTGCCTAATTGGATTATTTATTATTTATTTTTCTTGTTTTGTTTATCTTTTCTCGTTTCTCTTTGTATGGATATTTTTTTTATTTATGGATGGATGGATTGCCTTTTATTTATTCACATGGATGTTTGTACATATGGATGATGTATGTACACAGGATTATATTTACAGATTTTACAGGATTATGTACAGGGTGAGCTATATACACGGCTTATATACATATGATATGTACCGGATGGTGTTATATACATGGATTGGATATTTACAGGGATCTATTTACAGGGTTAGAGAACCTAAGAATTATTCATAAAAGATGAGATTTATTTACAAGGATATATCTACAGGGATCTATGTACAGGGGCTTATATACAGGGGCTTACCCCCTCTATTGTTTTTAATTTCCTTTCTTTTCTCCCTTTTTTTTATTATTGTGTTCCTTTTCGGGATTTGCGTTGTATTTTTATATTTATACGAATATATATTCACGGATGTTAAGAAATATTAAGGCATAGACCGAATCGGTTACGCCAACACCCTTAGATATTGACTACCAGTGGTGACAGGTTTAGACATAAAGCAGGGGAGAATAAAACTGCCTCATTTCAACATTTTGACAAAAAGTGGCGCCATGCCATGTAAGAATGACGTGGCATGCTCTAGATCAAAGTGGCGTGCGCTTGGTGGAGGTGGCGCACGCCAGGTAGGACAGATTTGAGACCAGGTTCTGTCCCCTCAGATTTCTATAAAAGGCAATTCAGCCTTCTTCCAAACAATCATTCTGGATTCTGTAATATGACTACTTCCACCTAAAATTCTCTGTCTTGCTGGAACGACGAATTTACCCAGATCGAGAAAATCAATTTTGTGAATTTCGGTTTGAATGCTCTTTTTCATCTGAGGTCTGTGAGGATGGGTTGGAATTTTTTGAAGGCATCCACTCAACTGTGTGATCCGGTGACTCATACTTTCAGGCCCGAAGGCGAGGAGCTCTGTCCGACCATCGAAGAGTTTGAAGCTATTCTGTATCTTTTCCTACGAGTGGAGATTTTGATTCCCTCGTCGTCGGTGAGTTCGAAGAAACTCCTGCGTGATTTATGCAATTTGAGCAGTAATCGGGCTTCTCTTGTTCTTTATGGTAGAATTCTCGATACCTCATGTCTGGTGAGCCATTTTCGTCCTGTCGGCTCTCTTTCTAATTTTACTCTACAGTCTCGCCGTCGCTATGCCTTGTGTATCTGTTTTCTTGCCTAATTTCTCCTTTCTCCGGGAGATGATGAGATTAGCACCACCTTAGTACAGGTAGCTTCTCAGATAAATGAGAGAAAGAACTTCGTACCACTGGTCTTGGCAGAGACACTAATTGGCTTAGATGCTGTACAATCTGGTGCCTCTCTTGCTTTTGCGGGCAGTCCCCTACTTCTCCAGGTATCTCTCAAAGCTCTCATTTTTTTACATATTTCTCTCAATTTTTTCGCTCAGGCTCTCCTTTTTCTCATATTTCTGAATTTTTCCACTCAATTCTCCTTTTTCTGTATCTCTCAATTTTTTCGCTCAACTCTTTTTTTCTGTATTTTTTCTTAGATCTGGTTGATGGAGAAGGTAAATATTTTGGAGTATCCACTGGCGGAAGCTTACACCCCGAGAGTCTTTCTTCAAAGAGGGGTTTGTTGCCCTTGCATTACCCTGACCGAGTGGCATGATTTCTTTGAGGCTCAGACAGGTGAGAACATGTGCTGGCGTTGTCCCTGGTGGACCATTCCTGTAGTGATGATTTCGACTATGGAGCACTCTGTCGTTCTGTTGGTTGGCTTGAGCTCAACTACTTTCTATCTTTCTTCCCGTATTCTACGTCAGCTGGGTCGTGCTCAGCCTAGCCCTCCGACAGTGACTCATATGTCCACTTTCTTTCATCATGCTCTGTTCCTGGAGCGTTATAGACGGTTCTGGTCATCTCAAAAGATGATTGACTCGGAAGATCCTTGAGGGATGCCTTTTCTGATGTAATCCTTCACACAGTTGGGAGGAAATATAAGAATAAAAGAAGACAACGATGTAAAGAAAGGAGGACTCGGTCTAGTTGTTCCTACTGTACTTCTGTTATTATGTTATCTTCTTTCTCTTATGTTTTTGTTTTTAGAAAAAGACTTACAATTTGCACTTTTCCCCCTTTCATGTATAAACTTTGTTCGTTAAAACTAAGTTATGAAAATTTTTCCCTTTTTCGATCTTTGATCTTCTCACCTTATTGGCTTGATGTTTGTTTTTGCCATATAATAAAATATTGATCAGAGGTTTTAAAGAACTCTTCACATTGGAATCATAATTAGATGGAGGGTTTCGAATGATCGGGTAAGTGTTTCCCTTTTTATTTATTTTCTCTTTTTCTTTTATTTTTGTATTTTTAGGAGATGGGTTTATTTATATACAGGTTTGAGTCGAACTTCAGGTTGAAGTTGCCTATGTATCCCTAAAAGTAGGAATTAGGCCACAACGCAGTTTCGATTTGGGTTTCTCTCTTGGTTTTAACACTCTTCTTTTGTAATTTCTTTCTTTTGCCAAAGTCGCCTTTTCAACTTTTCAACCTTGCAGGTTGCTCTTACTTTTGCATAGGTCATTTAATTTCATCAGTTTTTTAACCCATCGAGCCTATCTTACTTTCATTTATTTTTTTAAGGGTCGTACTTTTTGAGTTGGTCCAAATTAGTTGGGGTGTTGAAAGTGTTTCCGTCCATATCCATAATAATAATGGCGCCTCCCATCATAGTGGATTTGATTATGTATGGCCCGGTCTAATTTGGTTTGAATTTTCCTCTTGGGTCAAAGATAGGGGCTCAGATTTCCTTGAGTATGAGATCCCCTTCCTTGAGATCCCTGGTTTTGACCTT
>JAUTBS010270274.1:0-11117 GCA_032361285.1 Aequorea victoria
CCTCCAATAATATAATTAGGCTCAAATATTTATTTATATTGGGCCCCCATAATTTTTGGCCCAAAACTTTAATTAAATTTCTTTATTGGACTTCTCAAAGTTTAGGCCTCATTTAGTTCTGCCATTAATTTTCTTCTTTAAACTCTTAATTGAGTTCTTTAGTTTATGATTTTGTTGAGCCCTTATTATTGGGCTTAGCCTCATAATCTATCTAAATTTTCAGTTTATATTTTGGGTTTTAGGAGTCCATAGGCCTTACTTTGGCCCGTTTCGGTTTTCTGCGCCTTTTTTTCCTTTCGTAGGATTTTCTAACTTGAACTCTCTTTTCAAATTCTTTGTTCAGAATTTTCTGGATCCTTTTTCTCCATTCTATCATTCTAGACTTGTCTCATGTCACATTCCATACATTTATCCTTTTGATTCTAGGGTTCAAATGACATTCCTCAAGGTTTTACGCATTTATTTTAGGTTTAGTGTTTAATGACTCTGTTGTGGAAAGTGAGGTGTCACAATATCCTCCACTTATAGAAATTATATCCCGATATTTGACTTACCTGGTGTAAACAGATGTGGATACTTTTCTCGCATATCATCCTCTCTTTCCCACGTAACTTTCTCCATGTTGTGATTTTTCCATAAAACTTTCACAAGTGATACTCCCCGATTGCGCAATATTTGTTCCTTTCGATCTAGAATCTGAATCGTCTCCTCCGCGTAAGTTAAATCCTTACTTAGTTCTACCGGTTGTGAAGTCAGCACGTGAGTTGGACGAGGTACATAGTTCTGAAGCATAGAAACATGGAACACATTATGATGTTGTTCCAACTCTAGAGGTAGCGCTAGCTGGTAAGAAGTCTCTCCAACTCATCGTAGAATTGCATACAGTCTGATGTACCTTAGACTCAGCTTGCACGTCTTCCCAAATCTCACTACTCCCTTCCATGCTGATACTCAAACAAATACTAGATCACCATCCTCGAATGCTAGCTCCTTCCTCCAGTTATCGGCATAACTCTTTTGTCGATCTTGTGTGATCTTCATTCGTTCACGTATGAATTTAACTTTGTGTGTCGTCTCTTGAAATATCTCGGGTCCTAAAAGCTTTCGCTCACTGACCTCGTCTTAACAAATTGGAGTTCTACATCGTCATCCATAAAGTGCCTCGTATGGAGCCATCTCGATGGTCGCCTGAGAGCTATTGTTATATATAAACTCGATCAATGGTAAGTGCATGTCCCAACTCCCTTGAAAATCTAGTACACATGCTCGCAACATATCTTATAGAGTTTGAATAGTCCTCTCCGATTGTCTGTCCATCTGCGGGTGGTATGTTATGCTAAACTTCAAAGATGTTTCCATTGCATTTTGTAGGCTCATCCAAAACTTTGAAGTAAATCTCGGATCTCTAACGGATACGATGGATACAGGTGCTCTGTGAAGTCGAACAATCTCATCCACATAGAGTTGAGCTAACTTGTCGAGCGTATAAAAAACTTTGATAGGTAAAAAAGAGCTGATTTGGTTAATCGGTCTATGATAACCCAAATGGAGTCATCACCTTTTTGGGTTCGAGGCAGCCCAGACACAAAGTCCATTGTAATATTCTACCATTTTCATTCAGGTATAGGTAGTGATTGCAGTAGTCTCGCTGGTTTCTGGTGCTCTGTCTTCACTTGTTGGCATACTAAGCATCTTGCCACGAACTCGGTAATTTCCCATTTCATCCCGTTCCACCAATAGTGCTCCTGTAAATCTCGATACATCTTTGTGCTTCCCAGATGCATTGCGTACATGGAACTATGAGCCTCTTCGAGAATTTCCCTCTTTAGATTGGCATCATTAGGAACACATAAATGTTTTTCGTACATTAGCACTCCATCTTCCGTAACCATGAAGTCTTTATTTTCTTTCCTGATGAACTCGTCCTGCAGCTTCATTAATTGTGAATCTGCCTTTTGAGCCTCTTGAATTTTTTCTACCAATATGGGTCAAAGTGTAAGATTCGCGAGTAAGATCGTCTCCATCTTCATTGTTGGTTCCACTTCCAAGGATAATATTTCTCGATACCAGTTCGGTCGTACGTCTCATATATTTGTCAGGCTTCCTGACGACTTCCTGTTAAGCAGATCGGCGACTACATTGGCCTTTCCTAGATGATAATTGATCGTACAGTCATAATCTTTGATTAACTCCATCCACATTCGCTGTCGTAGATTTAGCTCCTTCTAAGTGAAAAGGTATTTCAAGCTTTGATGATCCGTGTACATCTCCGTAGTCTCTCCGTAGAAATAGTGTCGCTAGATGTTTAAAGCAAACACAATTGCCTCCAATTCGCTATCGTGTATTGGATAGTTCCGCTCATGAGTCTTAAATTGTCTTGATGCGTAGGTGATCACTTTCCCTTCTTGCATGAGCACACAGCCCAACCCTTGGTGTGATGCATCAGTATAAACTACAAAACATCCATTCCTCGAGGGAACTGTCAAAATTGGTGTGGTCGTTAATCTTCTCTTCAATTCTTGGAAACTTTGTTCACAATCTTCATTCCATTCGAACTTGGTCTCTTTCCGTGTTAACTTCGTTAGTGGTACCGCTATACTCGAGAAACCTTGCACGAATCGTCGGTAATAACTAGCTAGCCCGAGAAAACTTCATATTTCTGTAACACTTGTAGGCCTCGGCCAGTCTACTATAGCTTCCACCTTCTTGGGATCGAATGATATTCCTTTGCTTGAAACAATGTGACCTAGAAAAGCTATACTTCTTAACCAAAACTCACACTTAGTTTGGCATACAACCTTCTTTCTCTCAACGTTTGCAATACAATCTTGAGATGTTGTTCATGTTCTTCCATACTCGGCGAGTATATCAAGATATCATCTATAAAGACGATCACGAATGAGTCAAGGTATGGTTGAAACACTCGATTCATCAAATTCATGAATGCTGCTGGAGCGTTAGTTAAACCAAACGGCATCACTAAAAACTCATAGTGACCGTATCGCATGCGAAAAGCTGTCTTCGTTATGTCACTCTCCTTGATCTTCAATTGATGGTATCCCGATCTCAAGTCTATCTTCGAAAAGACTTTATCTTCCTTCAGTTGGTCCATTAGATCATCTATTCGTGGTAGAGAATACTTATTCTTTATGGTAACCTTGTTTAGCTGACGATAGTCTATGCACATCCGTAAGGTTCCATCATTTTTCTTAATGAACAGCACAGGTGCACCCCAGGGAGATACACTTGGCCTAAAAAAAACCCTTATTGAGTAAGTCTTGTAGTTGTTCTTTCAATTCTCTCAGTTTGGTAGGAGCCATTCTATAAGGAGCAATAGAAATAGGCAACCCTTATTCTTTATGGTAACCCTTATCATTGTTTCCGGTAACAACTCTATAAAAAATTCTATTTCTCGATCAATCGGCAATCCTGGTAATTCTTCTAGAAAGACGTCAATGAACTCCCGTACTATGTGAATGTCTTTAACTCTGGAGTATCATTCTCAATGTCAACTATATGTGCCAGAAACCCCTGACACCCCTTACTTATCATCTTTTGTGCCTTAATAGCAGAGATTAGGTAAGTCGGTGTAATACTTCGATCTCCATTAAAAGAAAATTTGAATTCTCCCAGAATTTGAAAAATAACTCTCTTATAGAAGCAACCTAAGGACGTATGATAAGATGATAATCAGTCCATACTTAGGATAAGGTTAAATTCATGCATACTCAGAGGTAGTAGATCAACCATCAATTCCCGATCATTGATGTTAATCACACAGTCCTTGTAAACATCCTTAATTTCTACTCCACTTCATACGAGTGACGTTATAGTCATGGTGTGGTTCAGCCTTCCGCGGGGTTCTGGACGAGGAGATGTCGGGGGGTTCCGACCCAGTGAGGTACGACCCTCCGGCTCGCTCGTGGGACTTCCTCCCTCCTACTCTCTTCGGTTACGCTGACCCCATCACGGAGCCATACATTCTTCTTCGATCACCGCATTTCCATCTCTCGGTGTCGAACCGCGAGGGATGCCTTAATCCTTTTCCTACTTCAATTCTGTTTAATCTTGTTCATTTAAACCAAAAGAAAATCTAAAAAACTTAAAAAAAATCTTGGACTTAGATGTATGCACAGGGTAGGCCCAAAGCGTTTGGATGGATGGTTTCTAAGAACACCAAACATCTTGAACCCCTAAAATTTATACAGATTTGAACTTAGAAACATTATGTGCCTAGGATGAACGTCGTATTTCTTTCTTTTCATGTTTTTGTATATGTGTATGTTTTTGGTTTTCTGTTGTCGGGTTACGTGTTAACGTATCCCGCGGTAGAAAATTTTGTTTTTGTCCTTAAATTAACGTTTTCACGTTTTTTCAGGGAAACTTTTGTTTGTGGTCTTTTATTCAAAACTCGGGTTGTGCATCAACACTTCCAAAGAGGGAATTATTTTTCTCCCTAAATTAACATCTTTACATTTTTCTAGGAGAATTCTTTGTTTTTGGTATTTTGGAGTATTTTTAGTTAACTCCCACTTGGGTTACGTATCAACGCTTTCCGAGTTGGGTAGGCTTTCCATCGTCCCAACCTACTTAGGTTATATCTCGCACTTCCCAGGATGGATAAGCTTTTCATCGTCCCGACCATCCTAGGTTGTGTTGCACACTTCTCGAGAGAGAACTAATGCTCTTTGTCCCTAGATAAACGTTTACACATTTTTTTAAGGGAATTTTTTATTTTGATCACTAGAAATGAGCATTTACATGCTTTTTTAGGTTTATTGGATTTTTACTTTTTGGTCTGACTTAGGTTACTTTTCAAGGCTTCCTAAGACATAATTTTTTATTTAGGTCACTAGAAATGAGCGTTTACACGCTTTTTTAGGTTTATTAGATTTTTTGCTTTTTGATCTGATTTAGGTTACTTTTCAAGGCTTCCTAAGATATAATTTTTCATTTAGGTCACTAGAAATAAGTGTTTACGCGCTTTTCTAGGTTTATTGGATTTTTGCTTTTTGGTCTGACTTAGGTAGCTTTTCAAGACTTCCTAAGACATAATTTTTTATTTAGGTCACTAAAAATGAGCATTTATACCATTTTCTAGGTTTATTGAATTTTTATTTTTTGGTCTGACTTATGTTACTTTTTAAGACTTCCTAAGACAAAATTTTTCATTTAGGTCACTAGAAATGAGCGTTTTTACGCTTTTCTAGGTTTATTAAATTTTTTCTTTTTGGTCTGACTTAGGTTGTTTTTCAAGGCTTCCTAAGACAAAAATTTTCATTTAGGTCACTAGAAATGAGCGTTTATATGCTTTTCTAAGTTTATTGGATTTTTATTTTTTGGTCTCAAATTAAGTTGCGCTTCTTGCTTCTTAACATGATAAATTTTCCATTTTCTTAGTCAGATTATGTTCTCCTGTATCTTTTTTTTTAGTTTTTGTCCTTTTAGTTTATATTATCTGACGATTTTTTTGTGTTTTTCATCTTTTTGTGCAGACCGCCAATTATTTACGCGAATTCGGGGGCTCTGCCCGTATCCTTGAGTGGTACGAGGTTCTCCCTTTAGAGAGCCGGGTGCTCGTGGATAGATCTGGGTTTGGCCGGTTCATCCCCGTCCTCACGAGTACTCATAATGACAGAGTACTCTTGACGGCCTTAGTGGAGAGGTGGTGGGATACCACAAACACCTTCCACTTTCCATCTTTCGAGGATACCATTATCCCGCTTCATTTTGCTATGATCACGGGGATTAGGGTAGGGGTGAGCCAATTTCCCTTGACTCCACCGCAGGTTGGTGCCCGGAGGCATTTATCTACTGGCTGGGCAAGGTCCCACAGCGAGTCGACCAGGGGCGTATCCGGTATGCCTGGCTCGTAGAGAGATACATAGGGTTTGTGTGCACTAAGCCCCGCTACTTTGAGTGGGTTGCTCGTGCATTCTTATTCTACCTAATCGATGCATGCCTATTTACGAACAGGAATAACACCGTTCAGTTGTACTTTCTGGGAGCTCTGCACTATTTTGACCGGATAGCATCCTTAGACTGGGGCAGAGCGGCATTGGCGACACTATATACCGATCTACGATCCGCCTGTCGGACCAAGGAGAGCTTTGTGATCAGGTACTGGCGGATTCTCGAGGTATGATTCTTTACACTCTTTGTCCATTCAGTTCATTTGTACTTTATCACTTATTCAACTTGGTCTAACTTATTCTGCTTATTTTTGTTGTCTTTTCTGTGTTTCTCTTCTTTCTCATTTTTTTTATTTATTTAAAGTTGTGGGCCTACGAGTTCTTGGGTTTACCACACCTAGAGAACACCTACTCGGATCCCCAGATTATTCCGAGGGCAGTTCGGTGGGACCGGAGCACGCGGGGGAGGAAGGCGGACCGAAAGGATCTGAATACCTACCGCCTCACTTTGGAACGCCTATCCCCAACATAGGTATATTCTATTCTAGTGTTATGCACATTTGATTTTATTCCTGTGATTTTCCTTGTATGTAACATGTGCTGAGTTTATTTTGTAGGTGAACTGGCGAGTATGGGACGACATGGACGCCAGAGCTGGGGAGGATCTGATGAGGAGCCGCCAGGCTCATCAGAGGAGGATCTTGCTGGAGGATCCATTCCGCCGGGAGTGGTACCTGGGCAAGCGAGTAGTCTGCCAGTCGCTGGGGTTGGACCATTTCTGGGTCCCTCAGCCGCCTCCACCCAGTATGAGGTTGACGCACACTATGTCACCCAAGGATGTTGTCGAGGCATTGTATGGCCTCCCGGCTGGTGGTTTCCTAGCCGAGGGGGATTACACTATCTTCGTACGTGACCGTCTAATGCGTCTGATGGTCATCCGACGTGCTGATGCGTAGGCCGGACAGCCTTCGACGTCTCAGGTTCCTCATGTGGCGGGTGATCATCCTCCTCCTATTGGTGGTGGTGGGACTACTCAAGCTGCCTGGGCTACTGCTGGTGGCGAGGCCTCCTTGCCTCTAGTACCTTGGGAGGTGTGGGCCCATCCTCACGGGTTTCCATATATCATTCTTATTCCCACCACTGAGGTACCCGAGCTAGAGCTGCGTTTGGACGGGGATGCGCATGTATTTCCTTTCCTTTCGTTGGTGTCTCTCCTTTATTTTAACCAAATATGTCAGTCCATCTAACATGTTTTTTTCTTAGTTCTTTGTTTCCATTTCAGTTTCTTTAGGTCCCCCGAGCTTATATGGAGGATTTCATTGATGCCTTCTTGGGCCTGATGATCCTAGTGAGGCAGCAGACATAGATGCTGGTGGACGCTCACATACATCCCATCCCCCGACGCAGTCAGCTTCCTCCCCGTCCGGTGAGTATTTTTATTTTACGTAGTTCATAGGTCTTCTTATTTTTTTATAAATATCATTTTATTGCACATTTATATACATTTTCTTCTTTTTTTATATATCTTTGTACTTATTTTTTCTTATCTCCCTTTTTTTGCAGCCTTCTTCAGTCAGTCGTACCTCCATCCATGGGACATCCTCGTCCTCTCACGTCGCTCCTCCATCCCCTGCCGGTCCATCTGTAGCTTCCTAGGGGTCTGCCCTACGGACCGGAGTTCGACGAGAGCGCCTGACTGATAGCGATGATCACCGGGATTTGGATGACGCCACCACTTCTGTATCCTCCATCCCGGAGCCTTCACGTCGTACCCGTCGTCGTCGAGTCTAGTCCTTCGTGCCTAATTGGATTATTTTTGTTTATCTTTTCTATTTCTTCTTTATGTGGATATTTTTATTTATTTATGGAGATGGATAGACTGTCTTTTATTTACATGGGTGCTTATATACACGGGTTATGTATGTACAGTACGCTATTTACAGGTTATTCACATATGTACAGGTTATGTGCAGGATCCTATTTGCAGGAATGGTTATTCACAGGGATTACATACGTGGATGGTTCCTTTTTTATTTTTTATTTTTCTCTGTACAGGAAAGGTTTAATAATTATTTACAAAACCTTTATGAGAACTATTTACAAGACAATTGCACGAATTCATGTACAAAGTGAAAAGAATTTATTTATAGAGAGTTTTATTTATAGGGTTACGAGCCTCTTTTTTTTTATTTACAAGAATTTTCTTTTCTTTTTCGGGATTTGCGTTGCATCATTATATTCATACAAATATATATTCATGTATTTTAGGAGATAGTAAGGCATAGGCCGAATCGGTTACGCTAACATTCGTAGATATTAAGTGCCAGTGGTGATAGGCCTAGACATAAAGCAATGGAGAATAAAACTACTTTCTTTCAACAGAGGTGGCGCCACGCTATGTGGGATTGACGTGGCGCACGCTATGTGAATGTGGCGCGCGCTATGTGTGGTCAGGTTTGAGACCAGGTTCTGATTCCCAAAATTTTCTATAAAATGAGGTCCACCCTTCTTCTAAACAATCATCCCTGATTCTGCAACATGACTTCTTCCACCCAAAATTCTCTGTCTTGTTGGACCGATGAATTTACTCAGATCGAACAAACCAACTTCGTAAATTTTAGCTTGAAGGCTCTTTTTCATCTGAGGTCTGTGAAGATGGATTTGAATTTTCTAAAGGCATCTACTCAGTTATGGGATCCGGTGGCTCATACTTTTAGACTTAGAGACGAGGAGCTTTGTCCGACCATCGAAGAGTTTGAAGCTATTCTGCATCTTCTTCCCCGAGCAGAGGTTTTGATTCCTTCATCATCGGTGAGTCCGAAGAAACTCCTAAAGGACTTATGCAAGTTGAGCAATAGTGAGGCTTCTTTCGTTCTGCATGGTAGGGCTCTTGACACATCTTGTCTGGTGAGCCATTTTTCATCATGCCGGCTCTCTTTCTAATTTCTCTCTATAGTCTTGCCGTCGCTATGCCCTGTGCATCTTTTTTCTGTCTCAATTTCTTCTTTTCTTGGGAGATGATGAGATCAGCACTACCTTAGTACAGGTAGCCTCCCAGATAAAGGAGGGGAAGAATTTCATACCACTGGTCCTGACAGAGACACTGATTGGTTTGGATGCTGTACAATCTGGTGCCTCTTTTGTTTTTGCGGGCAGTCCCCTACTTCTCCAGGTATCTCTCAAAGCACTCATTTTTTATACATTTCTCTCAATTTTTCTGCCCAGCTCTCATTTTTCTCATGTTTCTAAATTTTTCCAGTTAACTCTCCTTTTATATATCTCTTGATATTTCCACTCAACTCTCCTTTTTTTATATTTTATCTCAGATCTGGTTGATGGAGAAGGTGAATATTTTGGAGTATCCACTGGTGGGAGTCTATACCCCGAGAGTCTTTCTTCAAAGAGGGGTTTGCTGCTCTTGCGTTACCCTAACTAAGTGGCATGATTTCTTTAAGGCTCAGACGTGTGAGAACATCTGCTGGAGTTGTCCTTGGTGGACTATTCAGGTGGCGACAGCTTCGACTATGGAGAACTCTGGCGTTCTTCTTGTTGGCTTGAGCTCGACCACTTTCTATTTTCCTTCTCGCATTTTACGTCTACTGGGTCGTACTCAGCTGAGTCCTCTAGCAGTGACTCATATATCCACTTCCTTTCATCATGCTCCATTTCTGGAGCGTTATCGATGGTTTTGGTCATCTCGGAAGGTGATTGACTCGGAAGATCCCTGAGTGATGCATTTCTGATGTAATCCTTCACACAGTTGGGAAGGGATAAGGATAGGAAGATGACAACGATGTGAAGAAGGGAGGACCCAATCTAGTTATTCCTGTTGCACTTCCATTATCATGTTATCCTCTTTCTCTTTTATTTTTTCTTTTAGAAAAAGATTTAGGATTTGTACTTTTTTCTTTACATGTATAAACTTTGTTCATTAAAGCTAAGCAATGAAAATCTCTCATTTTCTGATCTTTGATCTTCTCACCTCATTGGCTTGATGTTCATTTTTGTCATATAATTAAAATTAAATAAAGGTTTTTAAAGAGATTTTCACATTGAAATCATAATCAAATGGAAGGTTTTAAAAGATGATGTTCGGGTAAGTGTTTTCCCTTTTTCTTTTTCATTTTTTTTTTCTTTTTCTTTTGTCATTCATTTTTTTTTTCAGGAGAGAGGTTTATTTATGTACAGGTTTGGGCCGAACTTCAGATTGAAGTTGCCTACGTATCCCAAAGAAAAGAAATCAGGCCACAACGTAGTTCCGGTCTGGTTTCTCTCTCGGTTTTTACTCTCTCCTTTTTTAATACCCTTCTTTTGCCAAAACTTCCCTTTCGGGTTTTCAACATTGCGGGCTGCTCTTACTTTTGCCTAAATTATTTAATTTCATCAGTTTTTTAACATAGTGAGCCTCTCTTATTTTCATTTTTTTAAGGGTAGTACTTTTTGAGCTGGGCCAGATTGGTTCGGGTATTGAAAGTGTTTTCATCCAGGTCCATAATAATAACGGTGCATTCCATCATAATAGATTTGATTATGTATGGCCCGGCCCAATTTCGCTTGAATTTTTCTCTTGGATCAAAGATAGGGTCTCAGATTGCTTTGAGTACGAGGTCCCCTTTCTTGAGGTCCCTGGTCTTGACCTTCTTGTTAAATGCCCAGGCTATCCTTTTCTGATAGCCTTGAACGTGACAGAGTGCCCTCAGTCTGCTTTCATCGAACAAAAGTAAGTCCTCAGAATGATCCCTTTGCCATTTTCTTCTGGCATACGGTACTATGTTATAACTCTAAGAGAATGAACTTCTAGTTCTACGGGTAGAAAAGCTTCCATTCCGTATACTAGAGAGTAGGAGTGACTCCTGTCGAGGCTCGGATTGACGTCCTAAAATCCCAAAGGGCGAATGACGACTTTTCCAGCCAATCCTTACTAGCTTCTATTATCCTTTACAGGATTCTCTTAATGTTTTTATTAGCCATCTCGACTGCTCCATTCGTTTGTGGCCTGTACGGTGATGAATTGTGCGATGTGATTCTGTATTCTTCCATCAAATCTAGTACTTTCCCTTGGAAGTGAGATCTATTGTCGGATATGATTTCATGAGGAACACCATATCGGCATATGGTATTCTGCTTGATAAACTTGGTCACGTGAGAAGCTTTGAGGACTGAAAAGGAAGCAGTCTCGACCCATTTTGTGAAATAGTCGACGGC
>JAUTBS010270385.1:0-11116 GCA_032361285.1 Aequorea victoria
CATCCCGCTTCCCATCATAAGGCTTTGGTTTTGGCACCTCCACCCTAGATGTTCCTGGCATGGCCACAGCTCCCCCGACTATAGCCTTTTTGCACATAGCATAGTCTTGGTGTACCTCTTCCAAGTGGGCTTCAAAGTTAGCGAGCATTTCCAACACCTTTTCTTGGAAGGCTTCGTTTCCCTTCTGCACATCGTGCGCCACAGAGTTGACGGTAACAAGCATGCTATCCTTGAGGTCTTTAATCTCCTCCTTGAGATCTTCCACCTCTTGCTGCAAGCTTTGCTCTACCACGTCAAGCCGATCCCCCGAGTCAGCCACGACAATCTTCGCCTTTGTGAGTCATGCATCTATGGTTGCGATTTCATCACGAGACTTATCCTTCCTTCCTTTTGGATTGGTATCCCTCCCACCGATTTTCTCAGTCACCATGTCTTTCATGATGGATGACATTGTGCTTCCTCCTCCTTCGTAACCTGCTCTAATACCAAGTGTCACGGACTTATGTTTTCTCGACCTATCCGTGCGGCACTTAGACGTTCACGACCCGAATTTGTGATGCTAAGTCAGCCTTAAGAAGCCACAACGATGGAGAGAAAGCTAGCACTTTGAGAGTTTGAAAGAATATAAAGTATATTGCTCTTAGAGAGAGAAGTTCTTACAACTCTTGTTGGATGGTTTGGCTAAATGAGGCCACCTCCTTTTATAGGGCTCTAGGTAAGTTCTAGAACATACTCTAGAAGCTTCTCTCATGAATGTTCTAGAATCCTATTCTAGAATGTTATTCTGGAATGGAATGTTCCAGAATATGTACATATGCTAGATTATTCCATAAGATTCTAGATCCTTTTAGGATCTTCTATATCCTTCCAAAATATTCTATACATTTCCAAAATTCTCTAGTTCCTTCCACAAGCCTCTAGACCATAGCTCCTTCAAGAAAATTCTAGAGAATTTTGCGGGTTGTGACATAATGCTCCGTTTGAATGCTGAGAAACTGATATAAAATAAAAGACAAATAAAATCAAGAATTTCAAAATTTTATTTTCGAACCCACCAAAAAAAAGAAAGATTTGCAGTACTTATATTATACTAAGCATAATATAACTATTTGATTCAGTTACATTCAGTTAGACGCTGTGATTTTTATTTTACCAAAATAACAGAAAACGTGAAGATCCTTTAAATATTCTTCAATTTCTTTCTTTTTTTGAACATTCACAGCAACCAAGCTGTGGGTACAAAGCTAATTAACAGTGAGGTATAATGCAATCTAATCCATACACTATGAACTAATGTGCAATATCGTCAGGGATAGACTGATTTACTAATTAATCAAACAAATCAAAATACAGATTTGTCTCAAACATAGATTTCTTTGAACAAAAATGCTAGGAGCACAAATTCGAACACTCCCCTCTCACATGGGGTAAGGCCCATACAAATGTAGGACTCACCCCATGTGAGAGGGGTGTGGCCAAATTTTTGTCCGATGGTTGTGTTTGTAGCATTACTCTTTTCTGAAACATAGAATTACAGATTTGAAAGCTAATAGCTAGTAAATTTTAAGATTAAGTTGTCCAAAGAGAGGTATGATTAAAAACCTCATCTATTAATTGGAAGCACATGTCACTTTTAAATAAGATCCTGAGCTAAATGGGTGAGATTTGAGTTTCCCCACCATTGCCAGGAAAATGGGTAGAGAGAGGGGGCGTGAGTGAGAAATAGAAAAAAGTCACAGAGCAAAAGAGACAGAGAGGGAAGAAGCGTGGGTGAAGGTTTTCAATTTTTGGAAGAGAATAGCGCTCAACTTGTAGAGACCATAAATTAATTACATAACTGTGACACTAGCTATTTCTTGTTAGTTGTTAATTGTTGGGTTAAAGGGTTTAATCGCCTTGGGGATAATTTTTTTATTTATTTATAAAAACATTAAACCCTATTATACACACCACCAGCCTCCCTTATATACAAACACAACTATCCCTTCGAAAAATCCCCTTCCCAGTTCTCTCTCTCTCAACATTCTCTCCTTCATAGCAGAGAACACCACCAACGCGATCCACCAGATTGACCACAGCCACCACCAGCGCAGCCATTATCGCCGACATCAATCACTGGTGTCCTCTTCCTCGATCTGGGTTTTTTGGGTCCAGATATGGTTTTCTTTTCCTCCGATCTACTCCCCCTATCTCTCCAGCGTTGACTTCATCGAGGGATCACCAGCGGCGCTGGCGTTCATCCGCAATGTTGATCTATGGCCCGTCATTGTCATCGTCGTTTGTTGTGGATCTGTCATCTCCATCCTCTGATCTCTGGTACATCGTCAACTCATCGTCGTTCACCGAGTGCTGTGAGGTATTCCTCTCCCCGACTTGTTTTTTCTTTTTTCATTCTCCTTAGATCTCATCTCTCTCTCCAGTACACATAGATCACCAACGACATAGCCACTCACCGGTCTCCATCACGAGAGAGAGAGAGAGAGACTCTGCTCCGCAACACCAATAGTGCCACCATCATTGCTGGCATCCTCTTCCCCGCATGCATAGTTCTGAGAGAAATCTGCTCCGGCGATGCCAATAGTGCCACCATCATCGCTGGTGTCCTCTTCCCCGCGTGCTTAGATCTGAGACAGATTTGCTCCAGAGGCACAGATCTGCCACCACCACCAGCATCTCCCATTGCAAAAATAATTTTTCCACCTTAGGTAGGGGTTTGTGCTTATTTTAGCTTACAATTTTAATGTATGACTGTAGATGAATTCTTTGATTTTTGAATTGCATAAAAATCTCTTTTATGCATGGTTGACATTTGACGTGGAATATATGTATGATATGAAAACATAAAAATCAGTGAAAAAGTATTTTCATAAATAAAATGTATAAAACACTTCAATGTAAAGTAAAACTATTTTCAGAATGATCTTGAGGGATATCTTGATATCTGTTGACACCTAAGTTATGAGTCAGACGATTGATTGGTTTATACGAGTTCTAGGCCCACTGTGCAGGTAGTTCCCTATTCTGAAAGGTTAGTGCCTTGAAAATAGGATACTGATCTCAACTCACCTAGGCAATTCCTCAACTCACTAGTGCAGGAATTGCCTAGGTGAGTTGGGTGATGATTGTACTGTCACTAGGGCACACAAGCCTAGTCGACAGGGTTATTTGTCTACTCTCTTATGCGTGTCATACCTCATTGGAGGCTGATTGGTTGATTAACTAACGAATGAAAATGGAATGAAAAATGAATTTTGGAAACGAAAATATTAATCATTCTGTATTATGGAATGGATAAAAGCTATTGAATTTAACATGCATTCATCATGCCATATCATATATTATACTTTATTTTGGTATTACAGTTGGTTTATATTTCATCTATTTAGGTAATGCTTAGAATTATTTGTTATTATGAGTTTTGACCCCCCTGATTTGTTCATATTGTTGGACATTCCACATACTACAGCATTATGCGGGTACTACATCTTTGAGCCATTTGACTCATCTTTTTCATTCTAGTATGATATGGGCCATAAGAAAATTGTTTCTTTTGTGTACTTATGGTTGCCTAAGTTAAACACTTATACTTCATATTTATGTTGATTAGTTTTATTACCGTAGATAGAGGTTAAATGTGTGTATGTAAAGTAATGATTGATTATGTGTTGTTGAGATCCAGGCGGAGCCTGCATATATATACATATATTGCCTGTTTCTTTTCAGATTAATTTAGAGACAGTTGAACCGTCTAGATTATTAAAAAAAATAGAAGTGACTCTTCCGAATTTTTTAACAAAATATATACTTATGTTATTTTCTAACCGAGATATTATTTTTCTAAGAAATTTAGAGATGGTTGTTATAATCTAAGAGAATTCCTCCATGATCAGGTTAAGATGAGACCTTATGAGATCTAGTCACCTCTTTCGGGTCTCATGTCTTCTCCAAAAAATTTGGAGCATGACAACATGGTATCAGAGCTCTAGGTTCGAATACCTAAGAACTATGGGAAGTGGCTATGCCACAGTTAGACCTATTACGTTGTTTTGAGGAGTATGCATGTGCCTATATGTTTGCGCGTTATATGTTCATGTGTTTATGTGTTGTGTTTATGTGAATTACATGCTCATATGTAACGTGCTAGGTTTTATCTATTGTACTTGGGCATGGACTTGAACCTCAGGAATATTATAACATCCAAAAAACATACTTGGAAATCTGATTGAAAACGCGTCTAATCATCATGGTTTCTAATTGGAGGTCAAAGAAAGTCATTCAGACCAGGTAATTCACCTTAGGGTTGCAACTTGGTATGTGTTGTGTACGTGCTAGTGTATGCTTACATGTGAAGTATTGATTCCGTCACATATATGCATGTTCTTCCTGTTTAATCTTGTCTTTTGTTAGAGTTAGACCTTAACGACCATCCCAAAGTAGATGTAGAGGTAGAGGTAGAGACCCAGACCTTGTGCTTTCCGAGGAGTGATTAGATCACATCACGCGAACGTTTGAGACCTTGACGATTATAGAAGATGACTTGCGTGTTTTCTTCATTTCTTACCAGTTGTGGGGTGAACACTAGTAAAGATAAGATTGCAGGCATTCACATGCCTTAACCCTAGAAATGATACTATGCGGGGAAAGTATTTTCCTAGAGGGTCGGGAGCACAAACAGATAATTGGCTTTCTAAAAGGGCAGAGGCCAGGACATAGTTCTTCTTCACAAGGACAACAATTATTTTAGATCTCTAATTATATCCCATTAGTTGGGACTTTAGGGACTCTAGTGGTACCAGTTGATCAGTCTGATCCATCTACTTGATGTACATTCCTTATTTTTTATTCTTGGGTTAGTGACCTAATTGACACAGGAGTTTCACATTCATTTATAGCCTTAGAGATTTCCTTAAGTGTTGAAACACCAATTGGGGGTCGATCACTCTTGAGATGAATGTATAGGTCATATGTTATAGAGATCATGTGCTCTCATCTCGAGTTTGATTTTCTCTTGTTAAACATGATGAGATTTGATATTATTCTTGGCATAGATTGGTTAACAGTTTATCGTGCGATGATTGATTGCTATCGACATAGGGTGACAGTGTGCACACCAGATGGTAATTGCTTTTATTTTCTCAGTGATTGAGGTGATCGCTCTATTCCACCACTATATGGCATACACAACCATGAGAAGTTGATTCTACCTATCTCTTTAACATTAGCAGGTGAGGAACATTCAGTTAGCGTAGAGTTTCCACCAATTGTTTGTGACTATCGTGATGTGTTTTCGGAAGATTTGTTTGAGTTTCCACCATGATGAGAGGTTGAGTTCTCGATCGATCTTATACCAGGAAAAACTCATATCTCGATGCCACCATATTGATTTGTGTCGGCAGAGTTGCATGAGTTGAGGATAAAACTGTAGGAATTACTTAATAAGGGTTTTATAAGTCCTAGTACTTTATCTTGGGGAGCACCTACCTTATTTGTTAAAAAGAAATATGGTTCATTGCGCATGTGTGTTGACTACAGGAACTTGAACCGTGTGATGGTGAAGAAAAAATATCCATTGCCACGTATCGATGACTTGTTTGACCAGCTTAAGGGGGCTCATTGTTTTTCTAAGATAGACTTGCGATCTGGCTATCATCAATTGAGGATTAAAGATGAGGATATTTCAAAGACAACTTTTCGTACGCGTTACGGGCATTATGAATTTCTTGTGATGCCATTCGGCTTGACGAATGCACTGGCGACGTTCATGGATATCATAAACTGCATCTTTCATCCTTATTTGGATCATTTCATAGTTATGTTCGTAGATGACATTCTCATCTACTCACCATCAGAGGAGGCACATGAGAAGCATTTGAGGACCATATTGTAACTCTTATAAGAGCATCGTTTGTATGCTAAGTATGAGAAATGTGAATTCTGGTTTCCTGAAGTGAATTCCTTCGACACGTTGTTTCTGGAGGCAGAGTTTCTATTGATCCATCTAAGATAAAGGCTGTAATGAATTGGGAACAACCACAGAGTGTATTCAAGATCGATAGTTTCCTTGGTTTGGATAGCTATTCCTGTAGATTTGTAGAGAATTTTTCTTGCTTGGCAGCGCCTATGACTCGCCTTACACGTAATGGAGTCAAATTTGTATGGAGTGATTCTTGCGAGTCATCTTTTCAATAGCTAAAGAGGAGATTGACATCAGCACCAATTCTGGTAACACCTGAATGTGATCTACATTATACAGTCTACTGTGATGACCAATGTGATAGTTTGGGTTGCGTTCTGATGCTGCAGGGAAAGGTAGTAACTTATGGATCTCGTTAGCTAAAAACCTATTAGCAGAACTACCTTTACACATGACTTAGAGCTTGCATTAATTATTTTGCATTGAAGAGTTAGAGACACTATCTATACGGCGAGAACTTTGAGGTGTTTTCTGATCATAAGAGCCTGAGATATCTATTTTCACAGAAAGATCTAAACCTACAACAGAGACGATGGATGGAGTACATGGAGGACTACGACTTTGATCTTTAGTATCATCCAGGGAAAGCTAATGTTGTGGCTGATGCACTAAGCAGAAAGCCTTTTAGAGAATTAGCTAGTATTGCGATTCGAGAGTGGGAGATGCTTGGAGAAGTAGGAGAGTTTGATTTACATCTGGGGGATAAAGAGGAGTGTGCAACACTATTTACTATTAGTGTGTAGCCTACACTTGTCAGTAGAGTTATAAAGACACAACGATACGAGACAGAGGCACAAAATGTTCAAGACTGCATTGCGAGTGGTGATAGGATAGATGGATGGATTCTGCACACAGATTAGGGTTTGAGATTTTATGGCCGATTATATGTGCCTGAGGCTTGTCGTGAGGATGTTTTTCATGAGTTTCATCATTCACGCCTTGCAGTGCATCCTAGTGGAACTAAGTTGTATCATGATTTATGTTGTCAGTTCTGGTGGATGGGGCATAAAGAGTGATGTTGCTGAATCTGTGTCGAGACGCTTGACTTGTCAGAAAGTTAAAGCTGAGTACCAACGATCATCATGACTTTTACAACCATTGTCAGTGATAGTGTGGAAATGGGAACATGTTACAATGGAATTTGTATCAGGGATACTGAGATCATGACGAGGTCATAATGCTATTTGGGTGGTGGTTGATAGGTTAACAGAGTGTCTGCACATTTTCTTCCGATATGCGTGATTGATTTAGTGGACATCCTCAACAGGCTTTACATTCACGAGATCATTAGGCTTCATGGCATATCTGTATCGATCGTTTCATATCAGGATCCACAATTTACTTCACATTTTTGGCAGTCTTCAGTCAGCCCTTAGGCACAGACTTACGGTTCAACACGACTTTTCACCCACAGACTAACGGACACTCTGAGCGCACGATTCAGATCCTCGAGGATATATTGCGTGCTTGTGTATTAGACTTTCATGATTCTTGAGAAGATCACCTTGCATTGGAAAAGTTTATGTATAATAATTGTTATCAGTCGAGTATTGAGATGGCACCATTTGAAGCATTGTACGGTAGACCATGCAGATCACCTATTTATTTGACTGATGTGGGTGAGGTATCAGTGTTAGGACCAGAGCTTGTGCGACAGACTACAAAGAAGATCGCTACTATTCAAAAGCAGTTAGTTACTGCACAGAGTCGTTAGAAAAGCTACGTCGATAGACGACGTCTGTCACACCCCAATTTGGGAAAGGTGGCCGGCCATGGATCATGGGCCTTAGTCCAACAAACCAAGTAAGTTTTAAATCAACTTTAGCTAACAATATGTTAAAATAATAATCAATTCTCAAGGATTAAATTAATTGATACCCATTATCAACAAAATGGGACAATTAAACGAATATGTCTTAATAATTTTCTTTAATTCAACAATTTAAATAATGCGGAAGTAATGATAATGAATGCATGATCCTAGAGGTCTTTGTACTAGATCCCTCGAAGCATCTGAGTCCATCAATAAGCTCTTTTCCTGATAACCTGAAATGTTTTAATTTTACACATCAACAAAGTTGGTGAATGGAATCATGTATAATACAATACAGTTCAAAATAGGGGATATGAAATAGTTTGTACATCAATATAATCATGGAAGAATATATATATATATATATATATATAGTAATATCAAAAGAAATCATTCCACTTATTATTTCATTTCATAATCTCATATCATAATCTCATTTCATTACTTCATATCATTTCATAATTTCATTTATTTATAGTTTCCTTTCATTTGGTCCCGTTATCATTTTACGAGTCACCAAGATATCACATTATATAATCATTTGGCCCTGTATATGAGTTCCCAAGAAATCCCATTCATTTGGTAACTTTACCAAGATATCTCTTCATACATTATGTCTGTATCTCATCGTTTGGTCCCATTTACGAGCCACCAAGATATCAAATCCTTTGGTCCCGTTTACGGGTCACCAAGTTATCACATTCATTTGGTAACATTACACGAATTACCAAGGTATCTCATTCATTCGATAACATTACACGAGTTACCAAGTCATCTCATCAGATATTATATATGTATCTCATCATTTGGTCCCATCCACGGGTCACCAAGAAGTTCCATTCATTTAGTAACATTACACGAGTGACTAAGACATCTCATTCGTTTGGTAATATTACCAAGTTATCTCATAAGGTTTGTTTTAATATATATACTTTCCATCTACAATATAGGATATCGATGTGTTGATAAGAATGTAACACTTTTCATGATGTATTTCATAACACTATTCATAATACGTTTCATAACTCATTCCACCACACTTTACATAGTACATTTTGTAGCACATTTCATAACGCTTTTCATCATACTTTTCATAATTGTTTTCATAGCATAGATTATAACACTTTTCGTGATATATTTTATATCGCATTTCATAATACTTCTTATTTAGTTCCTTATGGGTGGAATTCATACAATATCATTTTAAAGGCATTTAAACGTAACTACTTCCTTTGCAAAGATATTTGGAAAACATGAAGTTTTACTGTAAGTATGTACAATTAATCCGTTCATCAGTAAAATAGTTCTACCATGATTTTAAAAGAAAACTATTTAACATCATTTAAAGCATTCACGCATTTACTTCATCTCTTCATCTCTTCATCAACTTTTGGGGATATGAAAATTTTAATGAAAGATACGTAGCATGAGAACCACTCACCTGATGTCCACGCTAAGCTCAAAAGAAATAGAATGTACTTTACGATTCGTATGTCAACCTGAATATGTGGCACCAATCATCACAATCTAATAAAGCAATTAAACTATTTAACTTTATCCAAACGAACTCTTCCCAATCATTAAAGGTTTCATTCTTAGTTTCTGATGTTAATTAAATCATTAATTAACTTAATTCATCTTTTAATTTAATGCCAAATAGAGCCTAAGCCCTTAAGAATTCATTTTAGCAATTTATTCAACATTTTCAGTCGACTCAAAAGTGTTACAGAGGGCTTTGAGTCGACACAGTAAAGCTGTGAGTTGACCCAAAGGCAAATAGGTCACTGTGAGTCGACACCAGAGGGCTGTAAGTCGACCCAAAGGCATAAAAAGGCACAATGAGTCGACACCAGAGGTTTCTGAGTCGACCCAAGGGTGAAGAAGATCACTTTGAGTCGACACCAGGGGCTGTTGTGTCAACCCAAAAAGGGTTCTGGTCGTTCCAAGGCAACCTGAGTTGACCCAAGAGGGGTTTGGGTCGATCCCAAGGAAAAACAAGCATCTATGAGTCGACACCACTGGCTGGTGGGTCGACCCAAAGGTTCCAGACAGGCTCCGTCTGGACGCCACTCGTGTCATGTCCGGACGGAAAGAAGCAGAGCCGATAGGAAGGAGTTCCAGAGGCATGTGAATCGACCCAACCATCCCCTGGGTCGACCCAAATGTCGGAACAACCATTAATGGCTTCGGTAACTTTGTTTTTTCATGGTTTTTATTCATCTTTTCTTCATTAATCATCATCTAAGATACTTTATCATGTTTTATTATATTTCAGAGGGTTCTAGATATCTTATAGTGATTGATTTCATGATATAATCATACATGGATTCATATATATATATATATATATATTAACTGATATATATGTCTATATAATAAAACACCTAATATTTTCAAAATATCTCTCTCACAAACTATCTTTTAACGGTTCAGATTTATTCTCCAAAATATTTAACGGTGGAGATTACTTTTTTTCCCACTTCTCTCTCCTCTTTTCGATCAAATCCCTCAATCCTATCGATCAAACTGTTATCATCCAAACCCATTCTCATCTTTCTCCACCGAGACAATCTGTGTTCATCCATCTCCTCTTTTCGATCATACCGTGTTCATCCAAACCCAAACCCAAACCCATTCTCATTTTTCTCCGCCGAAACAAATTGTGTTCTCGCCTTTGTTCCTCTTTTCCATCTTCTCACTCGCCTCTCTCGACATCACAACGCCGCCGCCATTGCTACACCGGTGTTTTGATCTGTGTTCTTTTTTTGATCGTATAACGCAGTTCACCAGAAGTAATGTGGATCTCAACCTACATGATCACAAACCAAAATGAAATCAAAACAAGGGATGAATGTGGGAGTATTTTGAGTTCTGGTCTTGGATTTGAGTTTCTTCCTTTATCTCTGTCCTGAAATCGAGCCGAAGCAAAAAGGGGGTGTGCCACAGACGAAGACGGAGACGTCCTCGATGGAGATGATTGTGAATCAGATGAGGATTATATACCTGTGATAGCGTTGTCTCCCTGCTTCAATCGACCCATCGGTAAGTCTTCATCTCACCAAGATTTGGGCTAAAACGATGTCCTAGCTGTCAGATGACTTCATCGATAAGTCTTCGTTCAGACGACTTCGTTTTGACCGGAATGTTGATCTTCTTAGCATTTGTGAACTGGGTTTTCTGCCGAATCCTTGAGCAATTGGTATTTTCCAATTGGTACCAATTGGGTCTGTGCCTTAACCGGCCACAGAAATTTGTTCTCCTTGGGGGTTTAGGTTTTAGTAGTGTTTCAATAAATGGTTTTTGTGATTGTTTTTCTCCATTTTCGTTCA
>JAUTBS010270496.1:0-11116 GCA_032361285.1 Aequorea victoria
AGAGGAAAAGGCTCTCCATGTAAGCTCGAGAGACCTGGAAGACTTGAAAACAATAAAGCAGTAAAAGTACATGTTAAATAGTTCACATGTTAGAAGGAAAAAAGAGACCAACAAGAAGAAAAGAAATACCTGCTCATCCCCACCCACGAGCAATGCTGGCTCGGGCGGCACAAGGGAGGGAATAGGAATGGTGAATAAGGTCCCGTAAGGATAAGCATGTACCTCCTGAGCTATCGGAGGCGAGGAGGCCTCACCACCAGTAGTAGCAGCCCGGCTAGCTCGAGTGGTCCTACCACCACCACCGCGAGCAGGAGGAGGACAAGTACCTGCCCCAGGAGGAACCTGAGACATCGAGGGCTGCCCAACCTGCAAATCCGCACGCTCGGTAACCATCAGACACATCAGATGGCCGTGTGCAAAGGCAGTGTAATCCCTCTCGGTGAGGAAATCCTCAATCGGGTGGCCATGCAATGCCTCCGCCACGTCCTCCGGTGGCATGGTCTGCGTTGACCTCATGCTAGGTGGAGGAGACTGAGGAACCCGGAAGTGGTCCAGTCCCAGTGACTGGCGAACCACTCGCTTGCCTAGGTACCACTCCAAGCGGAGATGGCCCTCCAGTAAGATCCTCCTCTAATGGGCCCAGCGGCTCCTCATCAGGTCCTCCCCGGCTCTGTCCTCCATACCATCCCACAATCGCCAGTTCACCTGCAAGACAAATCAAAACAAACTCGGTATGGGTTATATACAAGAATTGTCATAGAAATAAAATCTAACATGAAAAGGGTAAAACACGACATACCTGTGCCGGGGACAGGCGATCTAATATGAGGCAGTAGGTGTTCAGGTCTTTCGAGTCCTCATTCCTCCCCCTTGCACTTCGGACCCACTAAGCTGCTCTCGGGATGATTTGGGGATCCAGATGGGTATTCTCTGGGTGTGCTAAATCCAAGAACTCGTAGGCCCATAGCTGTAAATAAATAAATAAGGAAAAAAAAAAGGAACAGAAAAAATACAAAAATGACAAAAATAGAATAAGTTAGACCAAGTTGAATAAGTGATAGGTGCAAATTGAAATGAATGGATAAAGCGCAAAATGAAAAACATACCTCGATGATCTTCGAGTACCCGATCACGGAGCTCTCCTAGGTCCGACAGGCAGACCGTAGACCTGTGTAGATGGTCGCCAGCGCTGCTCCTCTCCAATCGAAGGACGCTATCCGGTCAAAATCATGCAACGCTCCTAGAAATTATAGGCGAACGGTGTTCTTCCTGTTCGACAACAGGCACGCACCGATCATGTAAAGTAAGAATGTACAAGCTTCCCACTCGAAATAGCGAGGCTCATTACATACGAACCTCTTGTACCTGTCCAGGAGCGTGGAATACCGGATACGCCCCTGATCGATGCCCAGTGGGACCGCACCCAGCCAGTAGATAAGTGCCTCCAGGAACTCGCCAATGGTGGAGTCGAGTGGGATCGGCTCACCCCTACCCTGATCCCCGTGGTCATGGAAAAATCCAGCGGGGTCAGGTTCGCCTCAAAGGACAAGAAGTGGAAGGTGTTGGTGGTATCCCACCACCTCTCCACCAACGCCGTCAGGAGTACTCTGTCATTATGAATACTCGTGAGGCAGGGGATGAACCGGATGAACCCCGATTGATCCATGAGTGCTCGACTCTCTGGAAGGAGAGCCTCGTACCACTCGAGGATATGGGCAGAGCCCCCAAATCCACGTAAGTAGTCGGTGGTCTGCAACAAACAAAAAAGAATGAAAACACAAAAAAATGGTCAGCTAATGTAAACTAGAAAAGAAAAGAAAAGAAAAGAGAATGCATAAATCAGACTGAGAAAAGAAAAAAATTCGTCATGTTAAGAAGCAGGAAGCGCGACTTAATTTGATGATCAAAAAGAAAAACCCTAATAAACCTAGAAAAGCGTCTAAACGCTATTTCTAGTGACCCCAAAAGAAAATTCTGCCTTAGCAAGCCTTAAAAAGAAACTTAAGTCAGGTCAAAAAGAAAAACACCAATAAACCTAGAAAAGCGTGTAAACGCTATTTCTAGTGACCCCAAAAAAAAATTATGCCTTAGAAAGCCTTAAAAAGCAATCTAAGTCTGGTCAAAAAGAAAAACTTCAACAAAACTAGAAAAGCATGCAAACGCTATTTTTAGTAATCTAAAAAGAAAATTTTGCCTTAGGAAGTCTTGAAAAGTAACCCGAGTCAATCAAAAATAAAAAATTCAATAAAATCTAGGAAAGTGTGAAAATACTATCCTAAACAAAGCTAAAAAGGGAAAATTTTCTTAGATAAATGTGCAGACATTAATCTAGGGACAAACAAAAATATAATCAATAAATCCCTAGAAAAGGGTGTAAGCGTCGATCTAGGGACAAAACTCCAAATAAATAAATTCTTAGGAAAAACTAGGGATAAATTCACCAATTCCCATCTCGGAAAATGGGCAACATGACATAAGCTGGTCAGGAGAGAATACTCCCACTTGGCTAAGGAAATGTGGAATACCAAACTTAGGATGACCAAGAGCCTCATGTTGCTCGCAGGGGTCACTGAGCGGAAGTGTAAAGCGTAACCTGATCCAGGAAGGGCGAAGCAAATCCTGCCCGCCATGGGAAATGTTACTACGTAACCAATGGGTAAAATTAACAACAACCCCTAGAAGACATGAGAATGTTATCTAGGGACAAAACTAAGTCGTTAAAAGATAACAAAATTTCCTAGATAAACGTAAAAATGTTAATCTAGGGATAACAAAAATAGATCAGTTAATTTCCTTGGGAATACGTGCGACTCGACCTAAAGTTGGTCAGGGCCAGCACAGATCCAACTGGATTGTAGACGCATATGGGGACCGTAAAACCTCAAGACGTTGACGTAATGCGTTACGCCAATCTGGGGCAGACTGAAGGGAAGCCCCGCTCACCTTGGAAAACGTTATACGTAACCTAAGTGAAGTTAATTAAAAATACCCAAAATTCCCTAAAAAGATGTGCAAATATTTATCTAGAAAACAAAAACAAGCCAATTGATTCCCTCTCAGAAATACGTACGACTCAATCTAGAGTTGGTCGGGACCAGCAAATCCAGCCAAATTGGGGCACATTCAGATAAGTTGTGTAAGTCGTCGAGCGTTGGGACCAATGTGTGACCTAATTCGAGCAGACTATAGGGAAGCCCTGCCCTTCTCGGGAAACGTTATACGTAACCTAAGTTGAAATTAATTAAAAAAAATAACCAAAAATAAAAAATTCACCTAGAAAAGCATGTAAACACCAGACTAAGGACAAATAGTATTAGTTCCCTCTCAGAAAGCGTGCAACACAACCTAGGGTGGTCGGAACGATGGAAAGCCTACCCATCTCAGAAAGTGCGAGATGTAGCCTAAGTTGGTCAGGACTATGAAAAACCTACCCAGCTTGGATTGCATTGATACGTAACCCAAGTTCGAGTTAATCAAAATAGAAATAAAAAAAATCCCCTAAAAAAGCGTGTAAGCACCAGACTAGGGACAAACAGTATTAGTTTCCTCTCGGGAAGCATGCAACATAACCTAGGGTGGTCGGGATGACGGAAAGCCTACCCATCCCGGGAAGTGCGAGATGTAGCCTAAGTTGGTCGGGACAATGAAAAGCCTACCCAACAAAGGTTGCATTGATACGTGACTCAAGTTTAAATTGGTCAAAATCAAAACAAAATAATTCTCCTAGAAAAAAGTGCAAGCGTTTAACAAGGGACAAATAAATTCACCACCGAGAAGCGTTAACCCGTGACCCGAATAGAGAAAAGAAAAAAAAAGTTTTCTCGAAAAATGTGTAAACATTAATCTATGGATGAAAGTCAAAAAATCCTTCGCCACGGGATGTATTAGCACGCAACCCAATGGAAAAAAACCAAAAACATACAAAACATACAAAGAAAAGAAACACGGGGTTCATCCTAATCATGCAAATGTTTCTAAGTTCAAGTCTGTTTTAATTTTTTAGAGTTCAAGTTGTTTAAATGTTCCATAAAAATCATCCAAACGCTTCGGGCCTACCTTGTGCATACATCTAAGTCCAAATTCTTTCTAAGTTTTTGGATATCTTGTGGGTTTTAATTAAAACAAAATCAAAATAGAAAAAGTTTAAGGCATACCTGGCGGACCGCCGTCGAGAAATGGAGGTTGAGCGCTCGGAGCAGCAGGTCTGGCTCTGCGCTGGCATCGGCATAATAGAACCGAGTGGGGGCCCACGGCTCCAACATATGGGCCGGAGGATCATACCTCGCTGGGTTGAAACCCCCCAGCATGTCCCCAGCCAGGACCCCACGGCAAGGATCCTGGGGCTGCTGGTTGTCCGCCGTCGGCTCCTCGGTGGTGGGCGACTCTGAAGGCCCGACCTGCTCCATGGTCTGGGCTACCTCGGCCGCGTCCAGTAGGCTGTCTATGGCGATCAATCTCTCCGAGGGCTGCAGGGAGGGCTTGACCAGAAAGCCACTGAGTCCTTCCAGGCTCTGGAGGCCTCTGAATAGTGACTCCGTACTTTGGGTCCCGCCAGACTGTGCCGGGACCGCAATCTCGAGAACCTTAGGGGTGGGGTTTGTCTCGTGACCCGCACCGCCTGTTGTCTTATCTCTACCGCTTGCCATTTTTTTAGAAAGTGAGAGAAGGTTAGAGAGAGTTGAGAGTAGAGAGAGTAGAGAGAGAGAGAGCTTTTGAACACGTGCGACTCAAATAGACTGTGATCGTACTTAAAAAAACTGCGCGACCCTTCATCTACCTAGCGCGCGCCACTTCCCTCATCTCCAAGCAACGCCGCGCTGGCTGACCCAGTGCACGCCACCTCACCCAGCGCCGCGCCACGTGGCACTTTCCCAAGTAGCGCCGCGCCACGTGGCATTTTCCTACTTATCCTCATTTTGGTTTTAGAAACTCTTAGGAATCTCTCTCTCTCGTTCTACCTTTTCTGTGTGTGCTAAGCTTCATCTCTCATACCTTGGGTTTCTAAAAATGGTACGTCTCACGACCTAAAATTGGGAGCTTTTGGATCCGTCCCATAATCCGGAATTGAATAAACTGGTCTACCTTATGAACTTAAACTGAGTACCTTTGTTCCCGCCAATCCAAATGTTACGCTCGCAATCTGGCACGACTATAAACTGATTGCTCGCAGTCTGGCACGACTATAAACTGATTGCTTGCAGTCCGGCATGACTATAAAAGAATAGCTCGCAGTCCGGCACGACTATAAACTGTTGCTCGTAGTCTGGCACGACTATAAAAGGATGGTTTACTACTTTATTTTTGCTTTCTGTTGTTTATTTTTGTTGTTTGCCTGATGAACGGCTTAATCAAAAGGGAATGTCTATAATTCTTTGACATTCACTCATTCCCGCTTCGCGATGAGAGTTTTGTCAAAGAGGAATAACTATAGACACCAAATTTTTTATTAAACCAAACATCGTCCGATTCCCGTAGCCTTTCGATTATGAAAAGTACATCAGTCATGTTCAAAGGACCTTCTGCACGAGTCCGAGAGTCTAAAGAGTACTTCCAAATGCAACCTCAAACACTCCAAAAATACCAAAAACACTCCTCGGTACCACACCCAGTGCACGCAACCTCAAGTGGCGCACGTCACTTCTCTCCAAACCCACTCACGCTTACTCAAAACTCAATTGCTAGCGTCGCGCCATATCATTTTCAATCCACGAATCAAATCATGTCAAAACCCTAAAACCAACCTAAACCTAACTTAAAACCAGGCATCGCGCCATCTCACATGGCGCACGCCCCTTCCCACCTGGCGCACGCCACTTGAGAGGAGTCTTGGACACTAAGTCAACTCCTCGCCCAAATTCTCTAAAAATAGGAGCCCCCCTCCACTATTTCAAAAAAAAAATTGAAAATCAAAAACTAGAGAGAGGAAGAGAGATATAGAAAGATCGAAAAAACCAGAAAGAGAGAGAAAAAAAAGAGAAGAGATTGAAAAGTCTCTAACAAGCCAAATTTCTATAAAATTATACCTCGAACTCATAAATCCACACCCGAACCTTTGCCCGACTTTAGATTCCTAGTACTTGGAAGGACTCGGAAGACCCAAAGATCGTGCGGAGGACTCCCCGGAGACGTGCCGTACGTGAGGAAAGACTACGGGAACTGCTTGAAACTTAGCTCACGGGATATACGAGTAGGTTTTTGTTCTTTTATTCATTTTCATATGTTTATCTTTCTTTAAAAACTTCTTTCATTTGGTAAAAAAAGGAGAGAAGAGGCCGTTGGCCTCCTTCTCCCGGGTTTTTCTTTTCAAATAAATGTTCAAGCATATTTCATTTTATTCTTTTAATACAATCGCCTATTAGCCTTTTCCTTTCTTACTTAGACTTTCTATCCTTCTTCAGAATTGCATGTAACCTTTTCTTTGCATTTTCTGTCATTTTATGCATTAATAGTATGCCTTGTATGCTCAATATGTATCAACTGCACTGATATGCTGCCATCTCCCCATTTGACATGCCTAAAGTGTAAGAATACATAAAAAGTCTTAGTTTTAGGTTAAGTTTTACTTCCTTGTTTGATTTTGCATGTTCTCCTTTAATTCCCATTCTGTATGTGTTATTTTTGATAAATTTAAGACAAGAACAAAATAGAATGGTTAAGTATAGGTCAATCCTCAGATTGGGCGAGAGGAGTGCCTAACACCTTCCTATTTCGTACCCTAGCTCCCAAACCACGAACTCTGGTAAGGACAGACTAGTTTGTCTTGAAAGATATTTTGGTTTCTTGGTTTATCCGAAAACCAAGTGGCAACTCCAAAAATTCGTGCGATCTTCAACACAGACGCACATTTAAGGGAAAAACCCTCTCATTTCCTTGTTATTTTTAGGAAAAGGCGAGATAGAAGGATAGAGGGCAGGATTCCCACAACTATATATGTCATGCCATGATTATGTTATCGTACAAAACTATTTAAATCTCTATTTTAGAACTGTATTGTATTATGCATGTTCCATTCACTAGCATAACTGATATTATACCATAACATTTCAGGTAACCAATGAGGAGAGACCTAGATGATGGACTGATGTGTGGGATCCAAGAATAAAGGCCTCTAGGATATTCATTCATTTTGCTTCCGTATTATTTTAGTACATTTTATTATATGATGTTATGATATCATTTATGGAGATGTTATGAGAAGTTTGACCCACTTTTTATGGTATCGGATTTTAATTACTTAAATTTATAAAAAATAAATATTAAATTAGCATATAGTCAGCTAATTGTAAGATAGCCTTACTTGGTTCGTTGGGTCAAGAATCATGATCCATGGCCAGTCACCTTTCTCAAATTGGGGTGTGACAAGTTTGGTATCAGAGCATAAGCTCGTAGTAACATGTTATGCATCATGTCATCATTAGTAGAGGTCTGGATCCCTAAAGTTCTTTTCAGTTATAAATTTTTTATTTCAGTAGATGAAACATTATCGTATGTATATGATCTTGCGTAGCAATTGATCTTTAGTGAAATGGCTCGTGATATGATGTGAATTTTAAGTAAATCTATACTATCATGAACATAAATTGTAAAGTACCTAAATTGATGTGTAGGACTTATGGGTGTCGTACTCTTGTCTTTGGACATCTGTTTGACTGGCTTTGAAATCCTATTGGAAAACACGTTGGACGCAACGTTGGTTCTATTTGGAAGTTATAGTAATTTATCAAATTGGGAAAAACAACCCTATAAGTCGTAGGAGTCGTTAAAAAAAATACTCTTAGGCCTTGAAAGTCTTGAATATAGAAAATCTATACTATGAATTCCAATGATATATATTGATTAAATACCTCTGATAAAACTTATTAATCTATACCTTATTTTTAAGATGGCTCGCCCAAGACGCGACGTGAATTCAAGGTATGCATCGATAGAAGATGCACAAAGAGAATACACACCTGACACTACTCCGGTAGATCAAGAAGTGACCGAAACCCCGATGGTGCCTGAAGCCACAGCTACCCCGGTAGCACCAGTTGGCCCCGAAGCCCCAGTTGCCCCAGTTGCTGAAGGAGCATTTCACACCCTCTAGACTCTGGCAGGCATGATTTCTAGGCACCAATCTCAATCGAGAATAGATGGTACAAACAAAGCCATGAGCTTGGATAAGGGCTCTGTATTCAAAAAAAATTTGAAGGTCTATCCTCCGACCTTCAAGGGGTCAACTAACCCCGATGATGCTAAAGCGTGGAAGTTTCACATGGAGACAATCTTTGAAAGATTGGGTTGCACTGACGACCATAAGGTGTCTTTGGCAACATATGTTTTAGAAGGACAGGCAGAGCATTGGTGGCGTATGGTGAAACGCCAATATGAAGGAAATGAGCAAGAACTCGTCTGGACAAAATTCTTAGCATTATTCGACGATAGATATTATCCTGTGGCGATCAAGAAATAGAAGGAACATAAGACAATGACAGTGGCGGAGTACGAGGCAAGATTTGCTGAGTTGGTAAGGTTCGCACCATAATATGTTGCTGACGAGGAGAGCAAGGTGGTCCTATTTGAAAGAGGTCTACGCCCGGCTATTCGTAGTAGAATTTCACTATTCGAGGCAAAAGCTTTGTCTAAACACGTGACCAAGGCTCTTTTAGCTGAAAAGAGTCTGGATGACGCTCTGAAGAGCAGGGAGCAGCAACCCAAGAGGTTCAGAGACTCGAAGATAACAAGGAATCACACTGAATGAGAGAATCCTGCCAAGAAAGCCTATACGATAGATCAACCATAGTCGCAAACTAATGGGAATGCAAGATAATCGACGTAGAATCCATGCAACAAATGTGGGAAAGTCTACTCTCGTGGCCACAATTGCGATGGTACGACAAAGGCAAATGCGGTAAGGCGGGACACATATTCACTTATTGCAGAAGCAAGGGAACGGAAGGATAAAGCACAACTACTCAAGGGTGTGTCTATGCTTTCACTCATAAGGAGGCAGATGCTGCACCATCTGTGGTGTGAGGAACAAGAATAATTGTTTGTTACGAATAATGATAAGTTAGAAATAAAGCGGATTAGCCGCGTTAGTGGAGAATTGGCTATGAATAAGTTGATAAGTAGTAAGTGTGAGAATAAATGAGTTGTATTGGTTAATGACTCTAATAAAATGTATTTTGTTTATGATCAAGTTGAACCATGAAATCCGTAATCATGATAATTAGTTCTCTTAAGGAAGATAATTGGTAAACGTATAATCATAGTTGCGCAACGAAGCATGGTAGTGTTGATCCACGGTTGTATCCTCACAATTAGTGCATTCTAATTTCGAGGACGAAATTCTTTTAAGGGAGGAGAATGTAAAATTCGGTAAAATTTTGAAATTTTTAAAACTAATTATTAATTCAATAATTTAATTAATTAAATTACAAATAAACTGTCACGCCCCAAAAACAGAAAATGTGACCGGCCATAATTTATGGGTCTTGGCCTAACAAACCAAGAAAACTTTAATCAAAGATTAGCTAACCATATGCTAAAACAGTAATAATTTTCATGAATTAATAATAATATCCAAACTTGACATAAATGGGTCAAACAGTCCAATGTCTCATCACAATGATGTCACAGTCTCAATAATGAAATGTACTCAATAAATGCGGAAGAAAATAATAAATGTCCTAGAGGTCACGAGGCTTGGATCCCCCGCAGCAGTCCATCAATTAGATCTCATCTCACTGAATACCTGAAATGTGTTATGGTACAATATCAGTATAAACTGGTGAATAGAATCATGCATAGTACAATACAGTTCTAAAAATAATGAGGAATTCAAATAGTTTGTATAGGTAATTATAACATGGCATTGCATATACAGTAATATCAAAAAGGGTAAACATGTAACCCATCAATTCATTTCATTTCATCTCATTTTCTTTTCATTTCATTTCATTTCTTTTCCTTTTTGAAAATATATATCTTTTCCTTTTTAAATCATAAAACTGGACATCAGAGGTGTTCTCAATCATATCTATATCATAATAATATGGTAAATGCGACATGCTCATATAAGAGTGGGAATAATCAATATATTAAGCAACAGGAACAGCCTGTGCATACATGTATTAATGACACATCATAACTCAGGACCTCTTGGCTATTGGATCTAATATCGAAAATAGAGTCACCCAGGTTGGCGCCTGGGTTTGTTCCTTACACGATTTCAGTTAAGGTCACCGGATACACCCGGGCTGTTCCTTAACCGTTGAGTCAACTAGAGTCAACGCGAGATTCAAATCGGTTCTGTTCCCTAGTTGGTCAAAGTCATCTCCATAGAGAACTTTCCCTTGGACTTTGTTTATATCCCAAGAATCCTATCTCATGATCGCACAATATGTATAAATAAGAATAACTTCTTTTTATTATCTTTAAATCAGTTATGTCATGGTTTTACAGAAGAATTTATCATACGTTTTGTTTAAAGCATTAAAACATATATATTTTTCCTTAAAACATTTATATAAAGAGTTTTCATATGAAAGCATAAGTGAAAGCATTTATGTAACAAGTTTGTATAATAGAGTTTAATGAAAAATATTTAAAGCAGGTATAACTTTCTTTTTAAACAATTTTTGGGGAATAAGAGAATTTATTTTGAAAGATATATAGCAAGAATCCACTCACCTCAAGTCTAAACTAACCTCTAATGAACAATAGATACAATAAACCTCAACCTGATATAATAAAAATATTTAAAACATTAAACGAGACTAAAGAACTCCATAAAATTACCAAACGGTCCCTTAAACCATATAATAATTCCCATGTGTGTTTCTGGTATTAAATTAATCTTTAATTAATTTAATTTATCCTTTAAACTGATGCCCAAACAGGACCTAAGCATTACAATTAGTTTTAGGAATTTTATTCAGTTTACTCAGTCAATGAGTCGACACAGATGGCCTCTGTGTCGACCCAAACAGGTCAAAAGGCAAGAGTGAGTCGACACCACAAGGCTGTGTGTCAACTCAAGATGGTAGGTGGTCACGGCATACACTGTGAGTCGACACACAAGGGCTGTGAGTCGACCCAAACCCCTCAGGTGGTCATGAGTCGACACCACAGA
>JAUTBS010270607.1:0-11116 GCA_032361285.1 Aequorea victoria
ACTTTGGTTTGGGCTTGTAATTAAATCAATTGGGTCATAAATAAACTAATTGGGCTCAAATAATTATTTATATTGGGACCCCATAATATTTGGCCCAAAACCCTAATTAAAATTTTCTATTGAGCTTCTCAAAATTAGGGCCTCATTTAGGCCTTCCATGAATTTCTTTCATTTGAGCTCTCAATTGAGTTATTTGGTTTCATGATTTTGTTGGGCCCTTATTGTTAGGCTTAGTCTCGTTCTCTACTCAAATTTGTATGTTTTGGGTTTTAGGAGTTCCTGGGCCTTAATTTGGCCCGTTTCAATTTTTTGCTCTTTTTTCGCCTTTCACAGGATTTTCTAACTTGAATGTTTTAAAAACTCATTGTTGAAAATTTATTTGAAATCTTTTTATCAATTCCATCTTTCTAGGTTTATCCTATTCCATATTCCATGCATTCGTCCATTTGTTCATAGGGTTCGAATGTCATTCCTCAAGGCGTAACGCCTTTATTCTCGATTTAGTGCTTAAGATTTGTGTTGTGAAAAGTGAGGCGTCATAATATTCTCCACTTATAGAAATTGTCTCAAAATTTAACTTACCGAGTATAACAAGATGTGGTTTCTTTCCTGCATGTCCTCCTCCATTTCTCACATAGCTTTCTCCATATGTACCGAAGCGTACGATGCTCCTTCACCGTCCATGTTCTAAAATACTTTCCAAAACACATCTTAAATCTACATGTCATGATTCACATGATCATAAATTAATGGATTCATGAGTTCATTCAGAGGTGCTACCCAAAGCCATTCAACTACAGTTATTTAATTATAGGTTCCTAATTTCTACAGGTTACATTTCTATCTATCTCAAAAGTCTTCTTTATGTGGAAAACCATGCCATGATAAAATTCATCGTATAAACACTTGGACTCATCAAGAGTCGCTCAAGAATTTACCAATCTTACTTCGTTCTTTTACTTTTCACTATCTTATCTATTAATTACGTTGTCGTTGCTCCACATCTTTTTTTCCATCACGTGGACTTCCATGTCCTCTTTGTAAAATCTGGTAAAATATAAATTTTTAAATCAATATTAATTCAATAAATCATTTAAATAATTAAATATCAAACGAATTAATAAAGAAAAGAATAGTAAATGAACTAATGAGATAAGTTTATAAATATTAAACTAACTAAATACTTATTTTAACTTTAATTAAATTGTAGCTATTAATCATTAAACTAATTAAATAAACTAAATTAAATAAATGAATAAAGAAGATTCTAGATAACAAAATAAATAATCATTAAATCAATAATAATAGAAAAAGATAAATGATAAAAAGGAAAGAAAGATAGAGAAAAGAAAATTGAAATAACAGATAAGGGAGTCTGTTGATAGCTTCCTAAAAACCAGACGTTGGTTTTGGAAAGATAGGATTGCTTCCTATTTTCATGGATCCTATCCCACTGAGATCCATCCCTTCCCCACCTCCTCTGCATCTCACGGTCAGTCCCAACTCTTTCTCTCTCTTTGTTCCACGGCATCGCCACTATCACCCTACCACCATCACAACCTCTGCTGCCCCCTCTGCCACCATCATCACCCTCTGGTTCCTCCACAACTGAGCACCACCATCTCTCATCACTGATCTCTCTCTCGGCACCGTCATTTCCTTCGTGGTTCTCCAGCACCGATTGGTGATCTCGGTGAGTGCCCTGTTCTTTATATTTTTATAGAAATTATACATATCATGTAAGATCTTCATAGTTCAGTTTTAAATCAACAGTGCATGAAAAATCATAAGATGTTATCATGTTATAGCTTTGAGACCAAGACCAAGCCATTAGATCAAAGTTTATGGATAGTATATATGTATATAACAGTGAACATATATATATTACTGTAACCGATTACATATATATAAGTATTATATGAACATCTCTTAATATTAGTTAGGATTAGATCATTAAAATATGTAAAAACATATTATATAATCATACTTATAATGTTATAACCATAAAACAATCAAATACAACCAAAATAAATTAATATTACAGTGAGTATATATGTATGTATATATATACTTATCACAATAAATTATAATTGTAATGGGTACACGATTTAATAAATCACCTCTAATAGAATGTGTCCAAAACACCCCAAAACATGATAATCCATTATTAGAATTAATTAAAATGGAAAGAATAAAACAAAAACCAAGAAAAACTGAAGTTAAACCAGCCATTCATGGCTGCCTCAAATCTGTGAGTTACCCATGCCTCGGCTGAGTCGACTCATGGTGCATGGGGTGTCTGCCCAGCCTCTGGGTCGACTCATGGTCCCCATGAGTCGACTCATATACCTTTGCCTAGCCTTTGGGTCGACACAGAGCCCTGTGTGTTGACTCATGTGCCTCTTCCTTGGCCGTGAGTCGACCCACAGCCTCTGTGAGTCGACTCATGGAGCCCCTGGTTGGCCTTGGGGTCGACCCGGCACCCTTGGACATCGACCCTTGGCACCTAGAACCCTCTTGGGTCAACTCACAGAGAGAATGAGTCGACCCATGGCCCTTTGTACACCCTGTGAGTCGACACAAACCTTCTGGTGTCGACTCATTAATGCCCAGTGACCTCCCATGCCATGACAGACCCCTTGGGTCGACTCTGAGGCCCCATGAGTCGACCCACCAGCCTTGACAACACCTCTATAAGTCGACCCACATCCCTATGAGTTGACCCATCCTCTATCTTTAGCCTCTGTGAGTCGACACAGAGCCCTCTTGTGTCGACTCATGGCCGGCACTTGGAATAAAATCTTAATAAATTAATTTAAATGCTTAGGCCCTGTTTGGGCAGTGGTTTAATGGACAAAATAAATTAAAATGAGTTAATTTAATACCAGAAACTTATATGGGGAAAAATAAAATGGGTTAAGGGACCGTTTGGTAGTCCTAGGTTACATTTTAGCCTTGTTTGATGATTATCTTGTTGCATTGTACATCTAGGTTGTGATATTATTGCTTTGCCAGTTCTTAGAAACTAGCTTGGATACCTGGTAAGTAGATCTCATGCTATTTTCTTTCAAAATGGATTTCTTGATCCCCTAAAATTGTTTATAACTGCTTTTTATGCTTTAAATATTTTCCTATTAATTTTTTTGTAGAAAAACTCTTTACATAAAGCTTTCTACTACCTATCTTTATGCAAAACTTAAATAAATAATTTTACAAAACTCTTTATATAAATACTTCAAAAGAAATATATTGTTTAAAAGTTCTTTTAAACTGAATGATGTACTCTACTACAAAACATGGTATAAATGATTTCAAATACTGAATAAAAAGACTTTACTTTTATACATATGGTGCGATCATGAAATGGATATTCTTGGGATATGGAAAAGTCCAAGGGAAAGTCCACCTCTGGTGGTGACTTTGGCCAGCTAGGGAAAAGTACCGGGTTAAATTCCGTGTTGACCTTAGTTGATTCAATGGTTAAGGAAAAGTATCGGGTTAAATCCTGTGTTGATCTTAACTGGAATCGTGTAGAGAATAGACGCGGGCGTCATTCCGTGGTGACTCTAATGTTGATTTGGATCCAAGGGTCAAGAGACCCTAAGTATATATATATGGCATTGCTACTTTATTGTGCACAGTTGATATCTGTTGTACCTGATTATTATTATTTTCACTAGTGTTGAGCATGTCGCCTTTACCATATTATCATGATACTATTGTTATATAATTTGAGAACTCTTGAGGTCCATCTTTGCAAGGAAAAATATGAATATTTTCAAAAAGGAAAATGAAAGAAAATGAAATGATAAAAAGAATTTGTGATTATCCACTTTCTTTTATGACAGTTACCATACCATGTTATTTCATTTATACACTCTACTTTATCCCTGTTTTAGAACTGTATAGTACTATCGTGAATCTATTCACCAGTTTATACTGATGTTGTACCATAACATTTCAGGTATCCAGTGAGTTATGTGCTAGCTGATGGACTGCTGTGGAGGGATCCAAGTTCATGACCTCTAGGACATTACATTATTATTATCATTGCTTCCGCATACTTTACATTATTGTTGACATTATGACATATGGATTATTGATACCTTTGACATCATTATGAATTTATGAACTGTTGACCCAATTGTTAATAAATAGAGTATTATGCATTAAATATATAGAATTGAATCATTAATTAAACATAGAGGAGCTTAATCTTATTTAAGGCTTACTTGGCTTGCTGGGCTAAGGCCCACAATCCATAGCCGGTCACCATTCCCAAATTAGGGTGTGACAACAAGTGTATAGAATGACGTACTTTTAGAGTATGTAGGTTGTAGTTATTTATAGAGATGTAGAAGTACGGATTATAGGATGTGATAAGGGTGAATCCCTGATTATCCGTGGTTAGGCGTGATCATTGGGATGTGATAGAGACAAATTTAGGATTTACCTGATCCGAGTGAAAATCTTGGGATTTATATTTTACCCGATTGCTGATTTATCGCGAAGATAGCTGTTGTAGTGATCTTGGGAGAGATCGGTAGTGCTAATCTTGGAGCTTACTGTTATGAGTGCTCGGCTCGGTTGGTTAGATCGACCGAGTCCATGGTCTGACTGAGCACATCTTGTGGTCAGACTGAGTGTATGTTCAGATCGGTCATGTAGGTCGATCGATGCAGCTTTGTACCCCTCGATCGGCTGAGGCTGTGGCATTTGGGCCGACTCATCCTCGTGGTCTGGTCGACCGAGCACGTGGCCGAGCGTATGATCTCCTCGGTGGGTCTTAATGTTTCGGTCGACATTCTTCTCGGTCTGCTTTAGGCGACCGTTCAGTTTTGTACTTATCAGATGCCCCCTATTCCTGAGCTGAACTCGCTTGGCGAAGGGAATAAATCTATTTGAAATGGCAATTATACGATTTATTGTGACGTCGTTCTGTCTTCCCGAGGTGACGATTACACGATGTTTGAGGGGACTTTTCCTCTTCCTGAGATTACGGATCGGGGTGTCAAACATCATATCGCATTAAATGGTAGTTTTTTCAAATTCTAAAAATCAGGGCCCTTTGATATTCGATTGACACGTGGGGTGATCTGGGACGTCGATCTCTATTCATCGGACGATCGGCATTGCTCGGCCTCAGGACCGTTGGATTAGAAGACATTTTTTAATCTAGATCGTTAGTGTTTTTGCCTATATATATGCACGAGGGAGGGGGCTTCTCTTTGCTCTTTATGCCTTTTATACTTTTCTCTACATTTTTTCTTCTCCTTCTCCTTCTGCTGTGACACCGACGAACGTCCTCCGGCGTCCTCCATCTCTACCGGCAAGAAAGCTTTATCCCTCCTCCGTTTGGAATCTTGCTCCCTTCTTCCATCTCCTAGTAAGTTTTTTGGTTCCCTCTTCATTTTTCCTATATTTGTTTACTTCTCCAGCCTCCTTCACTCGAAAAACTAATTATGGCTTCTTCGAGTTCCAAGTTAGAGCTCCTGCCATATCCCTGTTTCTTTCCTCCTTCCCCTTATTTCTTTGTTAATTGGCTAGAATTTTTTCACAAACGTTCTCCTCTCACCCCTTCTATCGAGTCTTTTGTTTTTGATAGCCCTGTGTTCGACCTTGCTTGTAGAGAGGCTTATACTGTAGCTAGAATCCTCCCACCTCTCGTTCGACGGGGTACAATGGCGTACCCCCAAGAAGTTGCATCTTCTGGGGATAGGAAATCTTCATCCGGGTCAGATACTACTATCTCACTCCCTGACCCTGTCAATTTCCCCGACCGAGGGCAACTATCGCCTGCTGGTGGGGAGAGCTCAAGTTTGGTCGCTCGCCTCTTCGAGGGGGTGAACCAGGGCTTTGCTGTCGAGCTCATTCCTTCTGTTTCCTAAGCCTCGAATATCGAACACTTGCGTGAAACAATTTTTCATCCATTCTTCCATAATTCTCAGGGTCCCTCACCCTGCCGACCGAGCGTGTTCTCGCTCTCTCGGGGAAGTGTGTTTATATAAGCATGCCTTCTATGCTGGTCTTCGTCTACCCTTTCCTCGCATCATCCGAGAGCTCTTAGATTTCCTAGGTCTAGCCCCTGGTCAATTGATGCCCAATGCATTAAGGACTCCTTGGGGCCATCATTCTATGGGAAGAGGCCAGAGGAAGCCAACTTCATCTTACAGTAGAGAAATCCCTCTGCTGCTATCAGCCCAAGGAGAGACAGCCTGAGTTTTATTTCTTTCAATCTCGAATGGGCGACCAAGTACTCGTCCAGGGTTGCCCCTCCTCCTATAAGTATTGTAAGGAAAGTTACTTTTTCATTTCTGGGGAGGGCTGGGAATTCCAGCCCCGGTAAAAAGTTGGACCCAACACTCCCAGGATCCTCTCTTACTGGGGACATCCTTAGTCGGGAGACATTGCTGCCGAGCCCTTGGTGGACAACAAGGTCAAGGCTCCGGTCCAAGCTGCCAGAGAGTTCGGGGGTAGATCTTTCAGCGCTTTGGTGACTCCCCCAAAAGCTGAGCGCATGGCTGCTCAGCCTGGTTAGCCTGAGTGAGAATCTTTTTTTTTTCTTTTATCTTCTGCATTTTTGCTCTTTACCATCTTCTGACTATTTCTAATTACTTGTTTTCTATTTTCTGGGCAAGAATGTCGAAGCGCCAGGAGAAGGCTCACATCAAAAAGGTCAAGGCTCGGCTAGCTGGCGAGGCAGGGCCTCTTTGACCAAGAGGCTAAGGAGAACACCCCTCTCGGCCTCTAAGGTCCCAGAGACCGAGGTGATGGAACTTGATACCAAGAAATAACCTCCTCCGGGGCCCACTCCCTTAGTGGGGACCCCTTCCGCACCCCGACCGACCGACCACCCGGCACCCAGCCTGTCCCATGCCCCTGCTCCCTCTGTAGTGGTGGCCAGGACTACTCCATCGGGCCATCTTCCTTGGCCCTTCCTGAGGAAGCATTGACCAACATCAACGTGGCTTGGGAAGGATGTTTAATTTTGATGGGGATCTGAATGACCACCTCTCGGGGATTGGGACTGCTCCTCTGGTGAAGGATATGTTTCTTGATCTTACCCGGGTAACCTTTTAACTCCTAAGTCCCTTACTTTAATCTGTATCTCATTTTACTTTGTGTTTCTCATAACTAACCTGTTTTGGCTTTTGTTCTGTAGTCTTGCGCTAGGGCGGTCTAGATGGTGGGTCACTGTTACCAGCGTGAGCTCTAGCTCACTGCTGAGAACAAGAATACCTCGACTTTGGAGGCGAAGGTCGCCAAGTTGACCAAGGAGACGAAGAGGGCCAAGGCTAAGATCCAAAAGGCCATGGCCCGAGCCCACGAGGAGAAGCAAACGAGGGTTGAAGCTGAGAAGGCGAAGGATCTGGCTGAGCAAGGAAGGATGATGGCCGAAAAGAAAACTAAGGAGAAAGTCGAGAGGTTGGAGGCTACAGTTGCCGCAGCTGAGAGGAGGGCTTCTTGTGCCCAAGCTTAGGCGGATGAAGCCTCAGCAAAGCTTGCCAGGGCGGGGCTGGAGGCGGTCAAAGAGTTCAAGGCATCGGAGGAGTTCAACATTGAAACTACTGAGTACTACGCCAGTGATTTCAATGCAATGAAGACTCGGGCTGCAGCGACTTTTAAAGAATTGACTTATCCACCTTTTCATGGGACGACGATGAGGAGGCCGAAGGTCCCTCGACTGAAGAAAGAAAGGATGCCCCGCCCCCCTCGGCCTGATCCTCCTACCTTTCTTTTTGACTTCCTTTAATCTTTTTCTTTTGTAAAAGCAATCTTTCTAATTTTGAATGGAATGAAATCTTTGAATGTTCTCTCCTCAGTCTGTATGGATGTTTTTCTTCGTCTTCTATACTGCTCATTTCGCTAACTGTTGTACACCTCGGTCAGTCTTCTTAGGCAACTATTTATTTATATCTCTTGATCTTGTCAAGTGTTAGACCTCTCAGTCGGTCTTTTTACTTATGCCTTGTATTTTTCCCTTTAACTTTTTCCAAGCGTTGGGTACCTTGGTCAAGCTTTTTAGTAGCTCATTTCTTATTGTGACTGACCAGAACTTAGGATAAAAAGGTACTAAGTAATTGATGTCTTGGTCGGATTCTAAAATCATCCGACCGCCAAACTTCTCAATAGTTGTATGAATTCCTTAGGTTCTCGGTCGGCTTCTTCAAGTAGCCTGACCTTTTTGTCGACTCATTTTGATCCTGAGGTGATCTTTTTTATAGATTTTACCTATTAGTCAATTTCCTCGAGCGCTCAGCCGGATGTTTAGATGGTCCAACCCTTCTAGCTTCTCGAAGGTCTCGGTTGGATCATTGGGTGATTCACCCAATATTTTGACCGACAAGGTCCTCAGGTGGCCTATTTGTTGAACCTGGCCATAGCTTCGGGCCTCGGTTGGATACCTTAAATCGATCCAATTGTCTTTGAGCTGACCAGGTCCTCAAGTGACCTAGTTGTCGAACTTTGTAATTTTGGGCCTCGGTTGGAAACCTCAGGTCGATCCAATCGTCTTGGGCTGACTAGATCCTAAGGTGACCTGGCTGTTAAACATTGTAACTTCAGGCGTAGGTTGGATACCTTAAGTTGATCCAATCATCTTTGGGCCGACCAGGTCCTCAGATGACCTGACTGTCAAACTTTATAACTTCGAGCCTCAGTTGGATACCTTAGATCGATCCAACCATCTTTGGGCCGACCAGGTCCTCAGGTGACCTAGCTGTCAAACTTTATAACTTCGGGCCTTGGTTCGATAGCTCAGGTCGATCCAACCGTCTTTGGGCCGACCAGGTCCTCAGGTGACCTGGCTGCCAAACTTTGTAACTTTGGGTCTGGATTGGATACCTTAAGTCGATCCAACCGTCCTTGGGCCAACCAGGTTATCAGGTGACCTGGCTGTAGGCTTTATAACTTCGGGTCTCGATTGGATACCTTAAGTCGATCAAATCATCTTTGAGCCGACCAGGTCCTCAGGTGACCTGGCTGTAGACTTTGTAGCTTCGGGCCTCGGTTGAATACCTTAGGTCGATCCAACCATCTTTGGGACGACCAGGTCCACAGGTGACCTGGCTGTAGAATCTTGTAACTTTGGGTCTCGGTTGGATACCTTAAGTTGATCCAACCGTCTTTGGGCCGACCAGGTCCTCAGGTGACCTAGCTATAAATTTTGTATCTTCAGGCCTCGGTTGGATACCTCAGGTCGATCCAAGTGTCTTTGCGAAGACCAGGTCCTCAGGTGACATGGCTATCGGACTTTTCATTGGGGACATAGAGTTTTTGAAAGCGTAGAAACGGATAAAATAAAAAGGATACTTAATATTGCTTTCATTTTACATGTTTCCTTACTGGTAGTACTTTCTAACGTGCTCGGCATTCTATGCGTGTCGGAGTATCCTTCCAGTTGCATTCTTCAGTTGATATACTCCAGACCTTGCTCGATCTTTTACTTGGTATGGTCCTCCCCAATTTGGTCTCAACTTTCTCTCTCGAGAATCTTCAGTGGCAAGAGAGACCTTCCGGAGGACCAAGTCCCCTATTATGAACTCCATCTTTCTGACGTTGCTGTCGCAATACTTCTTCATTCTCTGCTGGTAGGCTACAGTTCTGAGGGCTGAGGTTTCTCGGATCTCCTCTACCCGATCCAAGCTTTCTCAGAGGGCTTGGTCATTCCTGTCTTTATCGAAGCTGGTGGGACGATGTCTTACTAGATTGATCTCCACTTCGATGATTTCCTCGCTCCTGTAGGTGAGCATGAATGGAGTCTCTCTTATTGGGGTTTGCACTATTGTTCGGTATGCCTAGAGAACGTTTAGGAGCTCTTCGGCCCATAGGCCTTTTGCTGACTCCAGCTTAGTCTTGATAATTTTTAAGATTGTTTTATTGGTCACCTCGACCTGTCCATTAGCTTGGGGATGGGCAGGGAAGGAGTATTTATTATGAACGCTCAGCTGATCGTGGAACTCCCTGAACCCTTTGTTGTTGAACTATTTATCGTTGTCGGTGATGATGCTCTTCGGGATCCTGAATCGACATACCATTGACTTCCACATGAAGTCTACAACCTTCTGCTCGGTGATTTTTGCCAATGGCTTTACTTCCACCCATTTGGTGAAGTAATTAATCGCTACTATCAGGAACTTCACTTGGCCTCTCCCGATGGGAAAAGATCCTACAATGTCGATTCCCAACTGGGCAAAGGGCCATAGGGCCATGATGATAGTAAGCTCTTCTGGTGGTTGTTTGGGGGTGGTTGCAAATCTTTAGCATTTGTCACATCTCTTGACAAAGTCTTCTACATCTTTCTGTATGGTGCGCCAGTAGTAGCTGGCACTTAAGATTTTGCGTGACAGGGCTTGAGCGCTTGAGTGATTGCCGTAGATCCCCTCGTGTACTTCTTTCATTACGTACTTAGATTATTCTTCTGAGATGCATCATAGGTAGGGTATTGAGAAGCCTCGTTTGTACAGAGTGTCGTCGATGAGTGTGTACTTACTTGCTCGGTACCTCAGCTTTCTTATCTCGGCTCGGTCGGCAAGTAGCTGATTGCTTCGAGAAAAGTGGATAATGCTCTCTACCTAGATTATACAGACCTGCGCTAGGCTAACCGCTAGTGGTGTCTCTTTTTGAGCAATACTCGGTTGGGTCAGATACTCTGTTAGCACTCCTCTACCCATCTGCCCCTCCAAAGCTGAGGCCAGCCGAGCGAGGTCATCAGCACACTAGTTGTTGTCCCTAGGGATTCTTTCAATTAGGAACTTATCAAATTTATCTTTGAGTGCCTCAACGAGAATTTTGTAGGCCTATATTCGCTCCTCCCTTACCTCGTTTGTGCCTTGTACTTGACTGACCACCAACTGTGAGTCACTAAGGATCTTGACCTATTTTGCCCCCAATACGAGTGCCAGCCTGAGGCTACCTATGACAGCCTCATACTCAGCCTCGTTGTTGGTTGCTCTGAAATCAAAGCTGTTGGTCCGTATGTGAACAACCTAGAGGGCGGGTGAATAGGTTGTATGGCAACTAATCGATTTTAAAGGCCTCTTTTTAAAATCTTCCTTTTAAAAACTTCCTATTGCACTTATATGATAAACAAGATGGCAGCGGAATATAAACAATT
>JAUTBS010270718.1:0-18463 GCA_032361285.1 Aequorea victoria
TAAAAATAAATTAATTTACAAATCAACTTAGAACCACAAACAAAGACTTAAAACTTTAATTAACGGGTAAGAGACCGTTTAGTTAATTAAACCGTTTATCATCTTCGTTTATTAATTATAGTTTATGCATTACATTATCAGGGTGATTCAATTCACATCTTTGTTAGTTCGTTCATTCATTATTTCAGAAGACATCAGGTGAATAGCTCTCATACTACGTATTTTCAAATTAAATTATTCTATCCCCCAAACTACTTGAAAATTTAATGTATGCATTTTGAATGTTCTTCTAAAATCATGGGTAAATATTTTACTTGCATGTGGATTTACCTGTTACCTGCTTTCTATAAAATCTCGCTTTTCCAATTAGCTTTATAAAAGAAATGTTGTGATTAAAATACTCTTAAGATGATGGTCATTTATGAAAAGATTATGGTGCAAATAAAAAGTATATATGGATACGATACAGACATTATGTCTGATTATACTGATACGATACAGACATAACGTCTGATTATATTGATACGATACAGACATAACGTCTTATTATAGGATATCTTGGTAACTCGTGTACGTTACCAAATGATTATATTGATACGATACAGACATAATGTCTAATTTTGGGATATCTTGGTGACTCGTGTACGTTACCAAATGATTATATTGATATCTTGGTAACTCGTTGATAACGGGACCAAATGAAAAAAAACTATAAATGTTTTGAGATAATGAATGAGTTAATGAATGAGATAATGAATGAGATAATGAATGAGAAAATAAAATGAAATGATAGATTGAATGTTCCCCTTTTTGATATTATCATATATGTATCATGCCATGATATGTTATTATACAAAATTATTTTATTTCCTATTTTGAACTGTATTGTAATATGCATGTTTTCATTCACCAGCATTGTTGATGTTGTATTTACACTTTTCAGGTTCTCAGTGAGGATGTCAGAAGATGGACTCGAATGCTGTAGGGGATCCAACTTACGACCTCTAGGACTATTCACATGCATTTCATTCTTTATTTCTTTGGCTTCCGCATTTAGATCACTTCACACATTAAATTATTTAAGTATGAATGTTTGGATGACATTATTGTCAGGATGATATGGGTTGTTTTGCCCAGTATTGGATATGGATTTTGGATGGGCAGTTTAGTCCCAAAATGTTAATTTATGAATTTAATAGTTTAATTCGGTAAAAAGGATTAATAATTAGTATATAGTTAGCTAATTGTTCATTTAGGCTTTATTGGTTTTGTGGGCTAAGACCCCTGACCCATGGCCGGTCACAGCTCCCAAATTGGGGTGTGACACTTATCTTGTTTTTTATTTCAAGAGGGATGAGAGGTGTGAGATGATTTTTAGAACTTTAAAGAAAAGTTTTAAGAACTTTTTACTTGATAATTTCTTAGTTGAAGGTTGGAGGAACTAAGCTTCAAGTTCTTCCATCTCTTCTTTCTTCTTTCTCCTTTCTCCTTTTCTTTTATTTCCTTCCTTCTTCTTTCTTTCTTATTCTTTTTCTTTCTCTCCTCTTCTTCCCACCAAGGCCAACGAAATTTTAGTGAGAGAAGGAGATGAGTAAATGAATTTTTATGTCGGGACAAGCCTCCTATTTATAGTCAAAATTTGGGGTGTGAAAAGACTATTTTACCCATCATTTAACTTAATATTGGTTCTTATTTAACTCAACCAACCTATTAACTAGGGTTTGTTCTCCTTAGTTAGGTTAAACCTCAGTCCTGATTGTGTTTAAATCATAATGAAAGACATGACTCTTGGAAGAAAAATCTTCCACGGGTCATTCAAGCCATCATTCAAGTTATTTGACAATTTTCATTTTATTTTTTTTTCTTAAATTTTAAAAATGATCACATCACTTTTCTCTCCACTTATGGAGATATTTATGTATATAATTATGTATGTGTATATCTTGATGACTAGGAGAAATATGGAGAAAAAGTCTCCCAAAATTCTATTAATTTTCTTTTCATATTTTCTCTCATTTTCCCTTTTTCTTTTTTTTCTTTTCTTCTCTTTTATTTTCTTTTAAAAATAAAAATAAAAATTAAATTAAATATATCACATTTCATTCCCTCTCTTCCCATACATGTGTACATATAGCTTACTTGTAGAAAAATTTATGAAAGAAAAATCTTTCAAACATCATATCAACCTTATCTCCACATTTTTTCCTTTTTCTTTTAATTTATTTAATCCTCATTTATGTCACATTACTCTCCCTCTCCTAGGGGAATCTCAGAATTTATATATATATATATATTATTTTATTATTTTATAATTATTGAAAACTTAAAATAAATTTTGAGCCAAAATTTGATTTTGGTTCAAACTTTTCTACTTGGGCAGTTAATTCCCTCGAAAATACGTATGACTCAATCTAGAGTTGGTCGGGACCAGCTATTCCAGCTAAATTGGGGCACATTCAGATAAGTCATATAAGTCATCGAGCGTTGGGCCCAATGTGTAACCTAATTCGGGCAGACCGAATGGAAGCCCCACCCTTCTCGGGAAACGTCAATACGTAACCCAAGATAGAGTTAATTAAAAAACCCAAAAACCCTCTACAAAAAATGTACAAATATTTATCTACGAAAAATACAAAAATAAGTCAGTTAATTCTCTCGGGAATATGTACGACTCAACCTAGAGTTGGTCGGGACTAGCTATTCTAGCCAAATTGGGGCACATTCGGATAAATCATGTAAGTCATCGAGGGCTGGGCCCAATGTGTAACCTAATTCGAGCAGACCGAAGGGAAGCGCCACCCTTCTCAGGAAACGTCGATACGTAACCCATGATGGAGTTAATCAAAAGACCCAAAAAACCTCTGTAGAAAAATGTGCAAACATTTGCCTAGAGACAACAAAAACAAATCAGTTGATTTCCTTGAAAATACGTATGACACAACCTAGAGTTGGTCGGGACCAGCTGTTCCAGCCAAATTGAAGCACATTCGGATAAGTTATGTAAGTCGTCGAGCATTGTCCCCAATGTGTAACCTAATTCGGGCAGACCGAAGAGAAGCCCCGCCCTTCTCGAAAAATGTCTTTACGTAACTCAAGATGGAGTTAATTAAAAGACCCAAAAAAATCCCTAGGAAAATGTGCAAACATTTGTCTAGGGATCACACAAAAACAAGTGTGTTAATTCCCTCGGGAATACGTACGACTCAACCTAGAGTTGGTCGGGACCAGCTATTCTAGCCAAATTGGGGCACATTCGGATAAGTCATGTAAGTTGTCGAGCGTTGGGCCCAATGTGTAACCTAATTCGGGCAGACCGAAGGGATGCCCCGCCCATCTTGCGAAACGTCAATACGTAACCCAAGACAAAGTTAATTAAAAGACCCAAAACTACCCTAGGAAAATGTGCAAACATTTGTCTAAGGATAACACAAAAATAAGTCAGTTAATTCCCTCGGGATTACTTGCGACTCAACCTAGAGTTTGTCGGGACCATCTATTCCAGCCAAATTGGGGCACATTCGGATAAGTCATATAAGTCGTCGAGCGCTGAGCCCAATGTGTAACCTAATTCGGAAAGACTAAAGGGAAGCCCTGCCCTTCTCGGGAAACGTCAATACGTAACTCAAGATGAAGTTAATTAAAAAACCCAAAAACACCCCTAGGAAAATGTGCAAACATTTCTCTAGGGCCAATACAAAAATAAGTCTGTTAATTCTCTCGGGAATACGTACGACTCAACCTAGAGTTGGTCGAGACTAGTTATTCCAGCTAAATTGGGGCACATTTGGATAAGTGATATAAGTCATCAAGCACTGGGCCCAATGTGTAACCTAATTCAGCCAAACCGAAAGGATGCCCCGCTCTTCTCGGGAAACTTCGATACGTAACTCATGATGGAGTTAATTAAAAGACCGAAAAACCCCCCTAGGAAACTGTGCAATCATTTGCATAAGGAGAACAAAATAAAGTCAGTTGATTCCCTCGGGAATATGTACGACTCAACTTAGAGTTGGTCGGGACTAGCTATTTCATCCAAATTGGGGCACATTCGGATAAGTAATGTAAGTCGTTGAGCGTTGGGCCCAATGTGTAACCTAATTCGGGCAGACCAAAGGGAAGCCCCGCCCTTCTCGGGAAACGTCTTTATGTAACCCAAGATGGAGTTAATTAAAAGACCCAAAAAAATCCCTAGGAAAATGTGCAAACATTTGTCTAGGGACAACACAAAAACAAGTCAGTTAATTACATTGGGAATACGTACGACTCAACCTAGAGTTGGTCGGGACTAGCTATTCTAGCCAAATTGGGGCACATTCGGATAAGTCATGTAAGTCGTCGAGCGCTGGACCCAATGTGTAACCTAATTCGGGCAGACCGAAGGGAAGCCCTGCCCATCTTGGGAAACGTCTTTACATAACCCAAGTTGGAATTAATTAAAATACACAAAAACTAAAAAAACTAAAAAATTCCCCTAGAAAAATGTGAAAACATTTCTCTAGGGACAAAAAATATTAATTCACTCTCGGAAAGTGTTGAAATACAACCTAAGTTGGTCGGGACGGTACAATGCCTAGCCAACTCGGGAAGCGTTGACACGCGACTTAATTTTGAATTAATTCAAAACAAAAAAGTTCCCATTGAGAGACGTGCAAGCGTCAATCAAGAGTCAAAAATGAAAATTTTCTTGCGGGATGCGTTAACACACAACCCAACGGCGAAAAACCAAAAACATACACATATACAAAAACATGAAAAGAAAGAAATATGGGGTTCATCCTAGGCATGCAATGTTTCTAAATTTGAATCTCTTTTAAAATTTTAGGGGTTCAAGTTGTTTAGTACTTATTCCATGAAACCATCCATCCAAACGATTCGGGCCTACCCTGTGCATACATCTAAGTCAAAGATCTTTTCTTAAAATTTTAGATTTCATTTCAGGTTTAATTAAATAGAATTTTGAAATCGAAAAGGGAATAAGGCATACTTGGCGGTTCGACACCGAGAGATGGAAGCTCGGTGATCGAAGAAGCTGATCCGGACCTGCGACGGAGTTGGCATAGTAGAAACGAGAGACCGGTAGGAACTCCCACGAATGGACTGGAGGGTCGTATCGCATCGGGTCGAAACCCCCGAGCATCTCCCCAGCCATAACCCCGTGGAAGGGATCTAGGACCTGAGGGCTGTCCACTACTGGCTCCTCAGCAGTGTGATGCTCCGAAGGTCCGCTCTCATCCGTAGTTCGAGCAGCGGCATCAGCGTCGAGCAGGCCATCCATGGCAGTGGACCGCTCGGAAGGCTACTGGGAGGGGCTGGAAAGAAGGCCGTTGAGCCCTCTCAGTGCAGGAAGACCCCTAAAGAAGGAGTCGGTACTTTAGGTCCCGCAGTCGCTGCAACTACAGGGGTGGGGTCCACCTCGTGACCTGCGCCGCCAGTAATTTACGTCGTTCGCCATAAGAATGAGAGAGAGAGAGAGAGTAGAAAGTAGAGAGAGAAGTAAAGTATAGAGAGTAGAGAGAGAGTTCACGCACGGCCAAATGAACCGCAGTCAGAATTTAAAGAAAAAACTCAAACTGTTGGTAACCTGGCGCACGCCACTTCCCTCCTCCCCATGTGGCGCTGCGCCACTTCACTCACTCGTGTGCCAGTCAATCCAATCATCACGTGGCACTGCGCCACTACACTCCCTCGTATGCCAGGCAGCCCAATCATCACATGGCGCGACACCATGTCCTCCCTCGTGCGCCAGATAACTCAATCGTCACATGGTGCCGCGCCACCTCAGCCTCGTGCGCCATGTGACACATGGCACCTGCCACATGTCCACCTCTTGTTCGTTATTTTTTTAAGTTTCAAAATTCTAAAAATTAGTGTCCATCTACGATACTCTTTGAAACTTTTAAAGTCATCCTCAATCGTTCTACCTTTTTGACATACCAAGCTTCATTTCTCATACCCCGGGTATCTAAAGAGGGTCCGTCTCACGACAGTTAACTGAGTGATTTGGGTCCGTCTCACGACCTAAAATTGGGAGCTTTTCGGTCCATCCCATGATCCAAAATCGAATAAACTGGGAAGTCTCATGACCTTAAACTGAGTATCTTGGGTCCCACGTGACTTTAAACCGAATAAATGGTCCTACATGACCTTAAACTATGCTCGCAATCCGGCACATCTATAAACTGATTGCTCGCAGTCCGGCACGACTATAAACTGATGCACATGGTCCACTCACGACCTTAAAAGGATAGCGTTTCTTTTTATGTTTTGTTTTGTTTTTTTTTCCTAATGAAGTGTTTAATCAAAAGGAAATGCCTATGATTCTTTGACATTCACTCATCCACGCTTTGCAATGAGAGTTTTGTCAAAGAGGGTAACTGTAGACACCCCATTTTTGACTAAACCGAACATCGGCCAGTTTCCACCTGACTTTCAAAGAGTACTTCCAATGCAACCCAAAACACCTCGAAACAACGTAAAACACCCAAAAATACCCCTTGGTGCAACCACCAAGCGCTGCGCCACCTCTAAGTGGCGTACACCACTTCCCTCCAAATCAATCCATGCTACCCCAAAACTCAATACCTAGCATCATGCCATAACCTTTTCATACCACTTGCCAAACCATTTCAGAACCCCAAAACCACTTTTACCTCTGGCGCGCTCACCTCAAAGTGGCGCGCACCGCTTTCAACATGGCGCACACAACTTGAGAGGAGACTTCGGCACCAAGTCAGATCCTCACCCAAAAACTCTATAAATAGGACCCCTCCCCCACCCCAAAATAACACCAAATTCTGAAGAGAGCCAAACCTCTGCAGAATTTACGCCCTTTCCTGACTCTCAACTTATATTCTACCCAAACCTTTGCCAAACTAATAAACTAAGCTTAAGTTAACCCTGAAACTTCACTAAAACTATCCCAAATTCAGACTCCTTTGCATTGAAAGGGCTTAGAAGGCTCGAAGACCGCGTGGAAGGACTCCCGGAGGCGTGCCGTACGTGAGGAAAAGCCGAGTCATGGATATTGCTTGAAAATTTACTTAGCTCACGGGATATACGGTAGGTTATCCTTTTCTATCTATTTTTGTTTTTTTTTCTCCTAAAAAGTTCTTTTAATCAACAAAAAAATTGGAGAAAGAGGCCGTTGGCCTCGTTCTCCCCAATTTTCTTTCTTTTATTCTAATTAGCCATCCAAGCATGTTTTCTCTACTAAAATCGCACATTAGCTTATTTTCTATCTTTTAGTCTTTTCTTTAATTTTTAGAATCGTATGTAAAATTTCTTCTTCTTCTTTTTCTTCACATAATAAAAACACATGCACCCGAACACACTATTTTTTCTAAAAATAGTAGCATCTTTGGGACCTCCCGGTATCAAGGTCACTGATCCATAGTGATGCACGCCATCTCCAGGGGTCCCAAAGTGGCGCATGCCATGTCCCAGTGGCGCGCGTTAGGTCATGAGGTGGCGGACCCCACCTCTGTTTTAAGACAAGTGGCTTCCCGTAACTTTTTGTTAGCCTTTCCTGCATATTTTCTATCTCTCAGAATTTTTTGCTAAAATGCTTTCTGTTGCATATTTCTTTCTGTTATAAAAATAAATTGCACACCAGAAGTACACTGTCTTCTAAAAATAGTAGCCCTTTCAGGCCTCTGAATGATGAACTCACTGATCGATAGTGACGCGCGCCATCTCCAGAGGCATTAAAATTGGCACACGCCAACTGAGAGTGGCACGCGCCAGGTTGGATGTGGTGCACGCCACCTCTATCAAAAACCAGTGGCTTTCCAGTAGTTTTTTTTTGCAATTTTATGCTTTAACAGTATGCCTTATATGCATGACTACACTGATATGCGGCCATCTTCCCTTTTGATATGCCTTAAGTGTAAGCATGCGTAGAAAGCTTTAGTTTTAGGTTAGATTTTGTTTCATTGTTTGCCTTTTTTAATGTTCTCTCTTTAATCCCCTTTCTGTATATGTTACTTTTGATAAATTTAAGACAAGAACAAAACAGAACGGTTAAGTAGAGGCCGATCTTCAGATCGGGCGAGAGGAATACCTAACACCTTCCCCCTTTCGTACCCTAGCTCCCAAATCATTTACTCTGGTAAACACGAACTAGTTTGCCTTAAAAGATTTTGGTTTCTTGGTTTGTCTGAAAACTAAGTGGCAACTCCAAAATCGTGCGTCCTCTAACACGGACGCATTTGGGGGAAAACTCATCTTTCCTTTTTTCCTCATGGTTCGTTCTGCATACACTCCTCGTTTTGAGTGAGGGACGGAGGAAGAAGGAATTTAGAGGGCCGGATCCTCACACAGACCAGCGCAGTTCATGGGGGCAATGCAAGCGATGAAAAGGCAACAAAGGTTAAAACATAGTGGTTACATCCCAAAAACTATGTAAGAAAACAAATTAAGGTTACGGGGACCAAAAGAAAAAACCTAACCAGTTTAAGGTAATGAATGACAACCTTTTATTTAGTTTAAGGTCGTGTAGGACCGCCTGTTGTCCTTTTAAGGTCATGTGTGGACCTATTTGGCCAGTTTTTTCTCAATGTTCTGACGAGATCGGTTCAACCTTTTAAGCTCATTACCGGACCGATTTGGTCAATTTAAGGTCCTAACCAGACCGATTTATCCTTTTAAGGTCATTAGTGGACCGATTTATCTTTTTAAGGTCATGAATGGACCGATGTGGGTAAAGACTAGCTTTAGGATTATGATGACAAAGACTAGTGGTTCCACCACTATTCAAACACGTAGCAGTTCTACTGCCATTCAAAAGTCCGCAGACTTTAGTGGTTCTACCAGCATTCAACGTGCTAGCAGTTAAATTGCCATTCAAATCCCGTCATATGACCTTAATCACTTTGTTCAGCTTTTAGGTTGTTCAATTTAAAGTCATGAACGGACTAATTTATTTAGTTTTGAGGTCATGAGATAGACCCAATTTACTCATTTTTAGCTCGTGAGACGGATCCAAGTACTCAGTTTTAGGTCGTGAGACGGACCCCTTACTCAGTTTTAGGTCGTGAGATGGACCCAAGTATGTTTAGGCTTGAACAATGCGTGTGATTTATTTTATTTTTCTTTTTTCTTTTTCCTCCATTGGGATACGTGCCAATACTTTTCAGTGTAAAAATTTTGATTTTGTCCCTAGATAAACATATTCACGTTTTTCTAGGAGAATTGTTTTTTAATTTAATTCGAACTTAGGTTGCATTTTAACACTTCCTGAGACGGATACATTTTTCATTTTCAATCCAAACATGGGTTGCGTGTCAATACTTCCCAAATTGGGGTTTTACTTTGGTTTCTTAGATAAATATTTTTACATTTTTTTCGAAGAGATTTTTAATTTTGATTTTATTTAATCCAAACTTAGGTTGCGTTTTAACATTTCCTGAGATGGAAATATTTTTTATTTTCAATCCAAACTTGGGTTGCGTGCTAATGCTTCCCGAATTGGGGTTTTATTTTGGTTTCTTAGATAATTTTTTTCACATTTTCTACGAGAATTTTTTTATTTTGTTTTTTTATTAATTCGAACATGGGTTGCGTATCAACGCTTCTGGAGTTGGATAGACTTTCCATCGTCCTGACCAATTTAGGTTACATCTCGCACTTCTAGAGATTGGTAGGTTTTCCTTCGTTTCGACCATTCTAGCTTGTGTTGAACGCTTTTCGAGAGGGAATTAATGATCTTTGTCTCTAAATAAATGTTTTCATATTTTTCTAGGAGAAATTTTTTATTTTATTTTTTATTAATTCGAACTTGGGTTGCGGATCAACGCTTTCCCAATTGGGTAGGCTTTCTATCCTCCCGACAAACTTAGGTTACGTCTCGCACTTACCGAGATGGGTAGGATTTCCTTTATCCCGACCATCTTAGGTTATCTTGCATGCTTCCTGAGAGAGCATTAATGGTTTTTGTCCCTAGAGAAATGTTTTCACGTTTTTCTAGAGAATTTTTTTTATTTTGTTTTTATTAATTCGGACTTGGGTTGCGTATCAACGATTCTCGAGTTGGATAGGCTTTCCTTTGTCCCGACTAACTTAGGTTACGTCTCGCACTTCCTGGAATGGGCAGACGTTCTTTCGTCCCGACCATCCTTGGTTGTGTTGCATGCTTCTCGAGAGAGAATTAATGATCTATGTCCGTAGATAAATGTTTTCATATTTTTCTAGGGTAATTTTTTATTTGGTTTTTATTAACTCAGACTTGGGTTGCGTATCAACGCTTCCCGAGTTGGGTAGGCTTTCCATCGTCTCGACCAACTTATGTTATGTCTCGCACTTACCGGGATGGATAAGCTTTGCTTCGTCTCGACCATATTAGGTTGTGTTGCACCCTTCCCGAGAGAGAATTAATAATCTTTATCCCTAGATAAATGTTTTTACATTTTTCTAGAGGAATTTTTTTATTTTATTTTTATTAATTCGGACTTGGGTTGCGTATCAACGCTTTCCGAGTTGGGTAGACTTTTCATCATCCCTACCAACTTACGTTACGTCTCGCACTTCTCAAGAAGGTAGGCTTTCTTTATCCTGACCATCCTAAGTTGTGTTGCATGTTTCCCGAGAGAGAATTAATGATCTTTGTCCCTAGATAAACGTTTTCACGTTTTTCTGGCAGAATTTTTTTATTTTGTTTTTATAAATTCAGATTTTGGTTGCGTATCAATACTTCTCGAGTTGGGTAGGTTTTCTATCATCCCGACCAACATAGGTTACATCTCATACTTCCCGAGATGGGTAGGCTTTTCGTCGTCCCGACCATCCTAGATTGTGTTACACGGTTCCTGAGAGAAAATTAATGATCATTTTTTGTAGAATTTTTCTTTACGTTTTTCTCGAGTATTTTTTATTTGCTTTTTATTAACTCAAACCTGGGTTGCATATGAATGCTTCCTGAGTTGGGTAGACTTTCCTTCGTCCCGATCAACTTAGGTTACGCCTCGCAATTCTCGGGATGGGTAAGATTTTTTTCAACCCGACCATCCTAGGTTGTGTTGCAATCTACCCGAGAATGAATTAATGATCTTTGTCCCTAGACAAACGTTTTCACATTTTTTTAGCATAATTTATTTATTAATTCCAACTTAGATTGCGTATCAACGTTTCTCGAGTTGGGTAGGCTTTTCATCGTTCCGACAAACTTAGGTTACATCTTGCATTTCTCGAGATGGGTAGGCTTTCTTTCATCCCGACCATCATGTCATTTTGCACGCTTATCGAGAGTGAATTAATGATCTTTGTTCTTAGATAAACATTTTTACATTTTTCTAGATTTTTTTTTTTATTAATTTAGACTTGGGTTGCGTATCAACGCTTCCCGAGTTGGATAGGATTTTCTTTTGAGATTTTTATTTAAAGTCAGTGTCGGATATTTTATATTATTTCTTAATAATATAATGGATTGTCTTAGCTTATTTATATCGGTGTTTGTGAAAAATATATTTTAATTATTTATAATTAATATGTAGAATGTTGGTAATTATACACAGTAACAATTCTGGTAATTAGAGCTTAGCTTACTTATAAAAGATCAGAAATCTAGTTCTTGTATAATTATATTAGTTCACAGCCTAAATAGGGTTGATATCCTATCGGTATAACTGCTAACATAATCTTAGTGATATATCTTAATCATGGGAATTTGTTTGATAATAAAGAGAGATTGTGTTCAGTACATTAGGAATATATTGAACATGACCAATGGTGAAATTAAAGTCTATGTACTGACATGATTGGACTTACACAATTTTACGATTTGCTCGAGGGCTTATAGATTCTTAATCTCAAGAAATATTGAATGCTAACTTATTTTAACATTTTATAACTTTGAATTACTTACAAGAGAGATTCAATCTTATTGTTTCAATAGACCTTATAATTTGGATAATAAATGTCAGAATATGATCAGTATTATATTTCAGAGGAATCCGTGTCCATAATAATTCTGAATTGTAATACCCCCTTTATAAATTCATAAGTTTTGTTACTACGAGTAAACCTGATCAGTGGATTGTTAATTTAATCCGGTAGTGTAACAAATAAGTTGAATTTGGTAATCAATGATTGTAAATATTAGTGAAATCAAATTGTCACTAATTAAATTTCACTAAGTGGGTATTGGAAACTTAACACGAAGAATCATATTATTTTCTATATAACTCGACAAACAAAGACTCTTATCATAATGATCTGAGATAATTAAATTAGAGTGCAGTTGTAACTATTTAGTAGAATTAATTACAATTAAAATAATTAGAAATATATCACGGGGTGCTGATATGTAATTTCTTAAATCTTTTGAAAGCCAATTTAATTATTATTCTTGGGTCCCCTATATAGTCCATAATTGCAGATCAAGTCTCTCTCCTCACTTGACCTAGTCTATAAATATGTGACTTAGGCTCATATTTGCATGATTAGGGTTTTGAGAGATCGAAAATTGAGATAGAGGTGGCGGCCAATTTTGGTAACCACCCACCAAGTCTCTACTTATCGGGCAATGGGATCATACACCGAAAGATCTGAGATTGCAGTACTGATTCAAACCTACTGAAATCAGATGGTATTTCTTTTTAAAACTCTGGGTAATCAATAAATTAATCCATATTAATGATCTAATATACGATCCGTAGGCGGTTCTTCGCAAGAATCCAACATTTTTATCATTCTGGCCAACTTAGGTGACGTCTCGCACTTCCCGAGATGGTTAAGCTTTCCTTCATTCCGACCATCGTAGGTTGTGTTGCACGTTTCCTGAGAGAAAATTAATGTTCTTTGTTCCTAGATGAACATTTTTACATTTTTAGGAGAATTTTTTTATTAATTCAGACTTGGGTTACGTATCAACGCTTTCTGAGTTGGGTATGCTTTTCATCATTTCAACCAACTTAGGTTACGTTTCGCACTTCTCGGGATGGGTAGGTTTTCTTTCGTCTCGACCATCTTAGGTTGTGTTGCACGTTTCCTGCGAGAGAATTAATGATCTTAGTCCCTAGATAAATGTTTTCACATTTTTCTATAAAGATTTTTTTATTTTATTTTTTACTAATCTAGACTTGGGTCGCATGCCAATACTTCCCCAGTTGTGATTTTATTTCTATTTCTAGGTAAGCACTTTAATACTTCCTTAGGTTTATGACTTTCTCTATTTTTGCCAAAATTAGATTGCGCTTCACGCTACCTAAGGTTGTGAGTTTTCAAATATTTAGTCACTAAGTATACGTTTGCATGCTTTCTTAAGTTTATGACTTTCTCTATTTTTTCCCAAATTAAGTTGCGCTTCACGCTACCTAAGGTGGTGAATTTTTAATTTTCAGTCACTAAGTAAACATTTTCACGCTTTCTTAGGTTTATGACATTCTCTGTTTTTTCCCAAATTAGGTTGCGCTTCGACCTAAGGTGGTGAATTTTTAATTTTCAGTCAATAAGTAAACGTTTGTATGCTTTCTTAGGTTTATGACTTTCTCTTTTTTTTCCCAAATTAGGTTGCGCTTCACGCTACCTAAGGTGGTGATTTCAATATTTGATCACTATGTAAATGTTCGCACACTTTTTTAGGTTTATTAAACTTTGTTTTTGTTCAAATTATGTTGTGTTTCAGGCTACCTAGGTTGATGGATTTTCAATTTTCAGTCACTAAGTAAACGTTTATACGCTTTCTTAGGTTTATGACTTTCTATTTTTTTGCCTAAATTAGGTTGCGCTTCACGTTACTTAAGGTGGTGAATTTTTAATTTTCGATCACTAAGTAAACGTTTGCACGCTTTTCTAAGTTTATTGAATTTTATTTTTGGTCCAACTTAGATTGCATTTCAACGTTTCGTAAGAGGTAATTTTCTATTTTTCTGGTCACTAGATAAGCATTTTCACATTTTTCTATGTTTATTGAATTTTTTTCTTTTTGCCAAAACTAGGTTGCGCTTCACGCTACCTAAGGTGGTGGATTTTTAATTTTTGGTCCAACTTAGATTGCTTCTCAACGCTCTCTAAGAGAGAATTTTCTAATTTTTTGGTCACTAGATAAACATTTTTAATTTTTTTTAAATTTATTAAATTTTGTTTTTGGTCCAACTTAGATTGCGTCTCAATATTTCCTAAGAGAATTTTTTATTTTTCTGGTCACTAGATAAGCATTTCTACTCTTTTCTAGAATTATTGAATTTTTGTTCTTGGTTCGACTTAGGTTGTGTCTCAACGCTATGTAAGAGGGAATTTTCTATTTTCCTGGTCATTAGATAAGCGTTTTCATGCTTTTCTAGGTTTAATGAATTCTTGTTCTTGGTCCAACTTAAGTTGGGTCTCATTGCTTCCTAAGAGAGAATTTTTCTATTTTCCTGGTCACTAGATAAGCGTTTCACGCATTTCTAAATTTATTGAATTTTTGTTTTTGGTCCAACTTAGGTTGCGCTTCATGCTACCCAATGTAGAATTTTTTTATTTTCAGGTCACTAGATAATCATTTTCACACTTTTCTAGGTCTATTAAATCTTTGTTCTTTATCCAACTTAGATTGCATCTCAACGATTCCTAAGAGAAAAATTTTTATTTTCCTGGTCACTAGATAAGCATTTTCAAGTTTTTTTGAGTTTATTGAATTTTTGTTTTTGGTCCAACTTAGTTTGCGCTTCACGCTACGTAAAGTGGGATTTTCTATTTTCAAGTCACTAGATAAACGTTTTCATGCTTTTCTAGGTTTATTGAATTTTTGTTCTTGGTCCAACTTAGGTTGCATTTCAACGCTTCGTAAGAGAGAATCTTCTATTTTTCTCGTCACTAGATAAGCGTTTTTGCGCTTTTCTAGGTTTATTAAATTTTTTTTCTCCAACTTAGGTTGTGCTTCACGCTACCTAAGGTGGTGGCGTTTCTATTTTCCTCTTTTTTCTTTTCTTCTTCCCTTTTTTTGCTATTTTTTTCTTTTCTTTGTATGGATGCTTGCTTACTTATATACATGAATGGTTCTTTTTCTCTGTACACAAATGGTTTTCCTCCTCTCTTTTTTACATGAGTCGGTGAGTGTAATAATGTGGGCAACAAACCAGAGAAAAATGATATTTTTTTTTGAAACATTACATATTTTTTTATTTCTTATTATTATTATATATACATAGTTTATTTTTGTTTGAAAATATAAAGTAAACTCGATTCAACTTTATGTTCCTATGCCTTTAAAAAGGTGCACTATTCAAACTCCTTCGAATTGTGTTACTTTACGAGGTTGAACAAGCAATCTGTGTCTTTTTCAACATGTTGGGAACTAACACAATAAGATCAAGTATTGAAAATTTCTCCCTTTAAAATTTTATCATTTCTTCATTTTACCCATCAAGGCTCACCTAGATCCTTCAATTGTCACGAAAACAGAAAGAGTTCATCTGTTGATTGATATACATATCATGTTCCTAGTATCTCATTTTCATCCATGCCCATATCTTTATGTAAGACCTCATATTTTGGAGTTGGGGGCTTCCCATTGCTTCACAAATCCTTATACTTCGATCAGAGGGTATATAAGAACTAGTAGTTTCATGCCCCTCATTCCTTTTTATGCTTCTATCAAAAGGTATACAAGGATCGGTGGTTTATGCTCCTTATTCCCTTCGATTTCACGGTTCGAACAATACTGCATTTAATTCATTCCGCTTGTTGTGCACTGGTTCTCACTATCTTGATGCAAATGTATTCCTCTAGCTTTCAATCATAGTGTCTTTTTGAGTCTACTCTTCTCATGTTTATGATTCTTATTACTAACCCATGTTTCTTAATCTGAAAGGACTTTTTTAAGAACATAATGAAGGCTATTGTTAGGGTTTAAGAAATGAAAGGAAAAAGGCTCAAACATTAATGCATTATTACGGCTTTTAAAAGTTAGCAGTTATCTTTCCTATCTCGTTTGTTCCTAGTTTCAACCTTGTTTGGTTAAAGACTTTTCTTCTTCTTACTGTCTACCCGTTTTCATACTTTCTCATTATTTTTCTTTTCTTTTCTTTCCTTCATTTTGTTCTCTTTTTTTTCTTAATTTTTCCCTTTCTTTCTTTCTTTCTTTTCTTATTCGTTCCACTTTTCTTTTATTTTCCTTCCCCATTCATTTCTCCTTTTTTTTATTTTTCTAAGTGTGGAGGATGACTGGCTAACAGGGTTTTGAAAGAAAAATTTGTAAGAGCAACGAGATTGGCAAGAGATATTTGTAAAACATATGGATATTAGAAATGATAACCTTTCTTCACTTTAAGTTGCATGGCTAAGTTGTAATTATCCAAACATATGATGAAGCGGACTCTCATGCTCGCTTTGACTGAACTAGTTTTCACCTTTCTTTTGTAAGTATGTCTTGTGAGCGAAAATGACGACATGATTTGAGTCTTTTTTTTTTAACTCTAACTTTTTCCTAGACTACCCTTTCAGGTTTTCAGCTTACCGAGCTTTCTTCTTTTTTTTTTTCTCTAACTTTTGCCTAGACCGCCCTCTCGGGTTTCAGCCTGTCGATTTTTTTTACTCAAAAATCATGCGTCCAACGAACTCACGACATTTGATGGCATTGTAAAATTTCTTCCTCTGACAATTGATGGCATGATTCCAAACTCGAGATTGATCTTCATGGGTGAGGCTTCCACGTGTTCTCGTTAGCAAATCTAACAATCATTAGTGTATCTTAAAAAGGTTTCATGGAGTTAGCTTTTGATCTCTCGGGGATCCCCTTTAATACTTGATTTATTATTCTAGTTCCTTTCATTGTGAATTAGACATGTCTCTCTGTGAGGAAAAAGAAGGCTTGGCAAAGTGCCAGTAAAAACCTCAAATGTTTGGGTTGCCAGACATCCTTTAAGGGAATCAGGCCTTATCATCGTTCAAGAAGGGAGGTTCTCGCATTGTTTTTACTCTTCTTCTCTTTTTCAATGAGGGTGGAAAGATAGGTGCACTCTTCAATTCTCTTCTTTTTCAATGTTAGGAATGTCAAAGTTCACCTATTTTGTTCGGCATAGCAAAATGAGGAGAATCGGGTTTTTTTTGAAAAGTAATTATAAAATAAAAAAAACAAAAACATAGGTCATAAAAAAAGACTCAAAAGTTTCTTTGATTCATTGTCCACATCATATATGTCCTAAGACTCATAAAATAAAGCAACATTCGTGATTAAATGCACCATGCTTATTGTGTCATTTTATCACTTTTCAACTTTTCTAGACCCAAATAACCCAAACACTTGAGAACTAACATGAAGCTAGTCAGATCCAATGTAACAAAGGGTGTGGATGATAAAACCCAGCTTAAATCGAAAAGAGAAACGTTGAGCCTCTGCTCAACGATAAAGGAGCTCAAGATTTTCTCAAGAAATCCTGAGTGAGAGAAACAAAGAGTGTGGGTGATAAAACTCGGCTTAAACAAAAAAATAGGAGCGTTGAGATTTCCATCGCCTCAACGTCCAAGAAAAGATTACGGGTAAAACCCGGCTTAGAAGAACGTTGAGATCACCTCAACGTCTTGAGACTTTCTTGAAAAATCCCGGATAGAAATGGTGCGGGTAAAACCCGGCTTAATAAAAAAAAAGGCGTTGAGAATTCTCAACATCCAAGAGGGGGTTGCGGGCGAACCCAATTTAGAAGAACGTTGAAACTTCCATTGCCTCAATGCCTTAGGATTTCCTCAAAAGATCCCGGATAAAAAAAGAAAAAGGTGAGGGAGAAGCCCTGCTTATCCATCGAGATTCTGGATCTCAAGCGACAAAGGGGTGCGGGCGAAGCCAGGCTTATCCGTCGAGATTCAGGATCTCAAGCGGCAAAGGAGTGTGGGAGAAGTCTGGCTTATCCGTCGAGATTCTGGATCGCAAGTGGCAAAGGGGTGCGGGAGAAGTCTGGCTTTTCCGTCGAGATTCTGAATCTCACGCGGTAAAGGGGTGCGGGTGAAACTTCGGCTTGACCAAAAAGAGAAACTTCAATGATGAAAGAACTTACAATTTTCTTTGGAAATCTTAAGCGAGAGAAAAAAAGAATGCGGGTAATGAAACCTGGCTTAAATAGAAAAGGGCAACGTTGAGATTTTTACCGCCTCAATGTCCAAGAAAAGGTTACGGGTAAAACCTGGCTTAGAAGAACGTTGAGAGTGCCTCAACATCTCAGAATTTTCTCAGAAAATCCTGGAGAGAGAAAGAAAAAGATGCGAGCGTAGAACCTGGCTAAGAACAAAGAAAGAGGCTGGGCCTTGGCCCAACAACTACGAGGCTCGGGACAACCTTGGGGGTCACAGGAAAGAGAAAGTGATATGAACCACGCCAACAACGTGACGAAACCCGATACCAAGTCTAGAAAGAAACACAAAAATCCGTCAAGTCTGGTGGAAACCTCGACCCGTTGCTTAGCAAAGCAAGAACCTTAGTATGGTGAAGACGCCACAAACGGGGATGGATGATCCGTTTGATAAGTCGGTTAGAACGCCACAAGGAATCCCTTGA